>JASDQU010100686.1:563851-575463 GCA_032191745.1 Picea mariana
GGTGCTCTCGCCTTCAATTTTTGGAAAGATGGACTCATCCACCCCCTGAAAGATAATCCATAAGGCTTTTGCATTTTTCTTGACCACTTCTGTGTAAGTGTGTCTCATATCCCGATCCAATGCATCTCGATCTTCAACTTTCAGCAAGGTAACTCCATCTTCGACAATATCTAAGCATTCATGACAGCTCAGAAATACTTTCATATTGGATACCCAAGTGCTATGATTCGACCCATTCAAAACAGGTGCTTGCATGAGAGCCTGGTTGCTCATGCTGGCCATTTTCTGCTAAAAAAAAATTATATACCGGTGGATAAAAAAAATTGCACAGAAAAAAAAACAGATTTGCAATTCTTACAGAGCTTGCTGAAAAATGTTTTGCAATTCGGCAAGCTGGATAGAGGTTGGATCTGTAGCCTACTCTAATACCATGCAAAATGGACCTGCAGAAACAGAAACGAAGTCGATAGAATAGAGAAACGGTTTTAACAGAACCGCAGAACAAAATGCATAAAACACCACGCAAATCTCATTATTTGAATTGATATATAAAGGAATTTACATGCAAGGAAATGCTTCGTAAACAATGAAGCGTCTAACAGTCTAACAACTCACTCAGTGATGAAAACAAGAAACCAAACAATTGACAGTTAACTAACCTAATCAAAGGAGCGATTTGCTCAATCAAAGGAGCGATTTGCTCAACTTATTCGTCTAACAGTAAGGAGTCTACTCGGAGGGGGTGGGGTAGCGGTAAGAGGTATTGAGCAAGGGGGGGGGTCTGAGTTAACAAGGAAGCACCATGATAATGGGGGCCCCACACTCAAAAACCACCAACTCGGACCCCCCCCTTTAAAGGTAGAATGTCAGGGGGGTCCGATATGGATCTTGAGCCATAGATCTGAGCGCACCAAGATCAGATGCTCAGATCCATGCACTTGTTACCGCATTGTGCCAAAAGGTCACATCATTCATCTAACTTAGGATAGAAACCATTTTTTGAGTTTTTTGCCTACTTTCTTTCATTTCTTTTGCCAAAATGGAATTTCTTAGGGAAAATACCCCCGATCAGCAATGTGTGTTAACATTAGGCTCCATGGGGGATAGAGTCCTCCCTGCAAGGCTCTAAGAACTCTTCTGTAGCTTCAGCGCCTTACTGTTGGGTTGTAGTCATGTATAAAACCGGAAACAAGAGAAAAATAATATTTACAAAGACATGGGAGCCACTCATGGCTCAAGTAATGAACTTTTTCAGAAAATGCCCATTTAGAGGGGCACCAAAAACTTCATCACCCTCCAAATTCTGCAGCTTGTAAGTGTTATTTGGAAATTTCTCAAATATTTCGAAGGGTCTGATCCACAGGGCTTCAAATTTACCATGCTTTCCCCTATCCTACTTAGGTGCATATCACTTGAGTACTAGATCTCCCAGTTGGAAATCCTCTTTCCTAAATTTCCTATCAAAAGCCTGCTTAATCCTTTGTTGTTGTTCATGTGCTCTATCTAGCACCTGCTCTCTAGTCTGCTGCATTTCTACCAGTTGCAAAATCCTTCTGATCATGTCCCCAGGCTCACCTTAGTAGTATTGAAAGAATTTTTCCACTGGCAAGGCCAGCTGAGAAGGAAAGATATCCTCAAATCCATACACAAGTTGAAAGGGGGATACACCAAGAGCTCTCTTAGTCGTCACCCTGTCAGCCCACAAAGAAAATTTGAGCTTTGAATCCCATGCTTTCTGGTTGTCCTCCAACAGTCTTTTAATAATTTTTATAAGGATTTTTTTTGAAGATTTCGCTAGTCCATTCCCTTGGGGATAGTAAGGAGTTGACTGAATTAGTGAAATTCCAAACTTTTCACAAAACTTGATCAAAGGTTTAGCCTTGAAAGATGCAACATTGTCATTGATGATTCTGTTCGGACAACCAAATATTGCTATAATGTCTTCAAGAAAACCAATGATTTTCTTGTGAGAAGCACTCCTTGTGGGGATAGCTTCTATCCACTTGGTGAAATAATCTATTGCAGTTAAGATCCATCTGTGTTGACCACTTGAAGCAGGATGAATTTCCCCAATAAATTCTAGGCCCCACTGTTGAAAGGGTCCTGAAGCTACCATAGGATTCAATGGTAGAGACTTGAGTTGCTACTTCCCAACAAATTTTTGACATTTAACACAAGCCCTAATTTTCTCACAGACATCGGTGAATAGAGTAGGCCAAAAATACCTGGCCCTAAGAATTTTATAGGTTGTAGCTCTCCAAAAGTGATGTCCCCCATATAGGCTATCATGAAAATCAAACATAATGTTTTGGGCCTCTTGTGGGTCCAAACATCTCAAAAGAACTCCCAGAGGGTCATTCCAATACAAAACCTGGTTAATAAGGAAATATTTAATTGCTTTGAGATTAAGAACTCTTGTCTTACTTTTTCCCATACCATCTAGAGGTCACAACTCCTGTAGAAAGAATATGATGTCTTTGTACCAGATGCATCCTGCCAATGGAGGGCTGACTTATGGACCTGAATGAGACAAATCAGCTTGTTGATTTTATGAGCAGGCTCTGATGAAGTTGAACCCCAAAGCCTTGCAATTAGACTCATCCAATAACTTGGCTAAACCTTGGCCTTTAACTATTTTGGTAGGCTTTATTTCTAGATCAAACTCAAGGATTTTGGCAATCCACTTGCTCCTTCATCCATCTATGTCAGGCTGAATGAGAATGTCCTTCACAGAAGATGAAGGAACTGTTGGCATGTTTTTCAGACAAAGGCAGAGTATGCATGTTTTTCATTGATGGCAAATATCACGATCAGCAGCACAACGAAAATGATGTAATGTCAAGATCAACAGTGTAATCTTAGAAGGAGGAGCAACAATGATTGTTGGATCCCATTCAGAATTCTCGATGACCATCAGATCCGAATGAACACTGGAGGAGTGCACAGAAGAGGAGAATAGATCTCAAGCATCAGATCTGAGTGTGAAGACTGACCATCGTCGGATCCAGAAGAAGGAGCATGATCTTTAAGTACAAGATGAAGTGAGCTTAGAAAGTCCCAAAAGAAGGAGGAACGTTGATCCAATAAGGACACATGGAAAACAATCAGAGCATGACAAAGGTTTCATTTTAGAGTTTCGTAGATCAGGAAATCCAAAGGAAAGAGGTTCTCTAACCACTCGAACTCGCGATATGCAAAATCACGATAACAATCCTGACCGTTGGAGTCATAGGACACGTGGCAAGCGATTGGAATTTCACTGACTTGCACATTCAAGGAGTCAACAGAGCATGGTGTGGGAACTCGCGATATGTGATATCCCGAAATGATCCAAGCCATTGGTTTGAGGGTTGATCTGAACCCTTGGATCGAGGTATGCTGTGGAACGTTGGATGTAGAGGACACATGGTGAGTGATTGCCATCTCGCTGACTGGAAAGTCAAAGGAAGGAAATCCTATAACCTTCCAACTAGCAATATGCGAAATCGCAATAAGGACTGGCCCATGGTCGTAGACAAGGTCACATCGTCAAAGGATGGAGGAAGGAGATAGCAGTTCTAAGCTCCATTTCGGGGATCACAACTTGGAGCATCGAGACTCTTCGAAACACGAT
Organism: Picea mariana; assembly: GCA_032191745.1. Classification (NCBI taxonomy): domain Eukaryota; kingdom Viridiplantae; phylum Streptophyta; class Pinopsida; order Pinales; family Pinaceae; genus Picea; species Picea mariana. Next base: position 567,465 of record JASDQU010100686.1, read on the forward strand.
TGTCGAAATGCGAAATGCGAAATGCATTTTGATTAGGCCCGTGGTCATAGCCAATGGGCATATGGGACAAATGAAAGACCTTGCATATTTAATCCAACGGTGCTTGTTAATTCAAAATCTAATCAAAGGGATACTATTGATCTTCATGATTAGTTGTTCAGTTACGTTTCAGTTAGCATAATCGAATCATGGTTCTTGATTGGTTGGCGATTCAGTTGCTGAGATGTTTTCTTCTTTTCCCAAGGAGATTCGAAGTGTAATTGATGAGGTTGGTGTGTATAAAAGGGGAGATGCAGTGACTTTGTAAGGTTGGTTGTTCTGACTAAAAAATGAGTTGAACTCTAGAAAGGTAAAATTACAGTATGCGCAGTGTGAAGAAAGCTCATAGATAAGGAACATAAGCTGAACAAAACAGAAAAGGTGAAGAGAGAAGAATGTGCACATATCAAAGAAGCATGAGAAGGAAAGAGAACGAACAGAAAGAAAGAGACAACAGGTCAAGCCATGTATGAACAAAGCAGAAAGAATTGCATAACAATGAAGAAGTGGTAAGAATTGATATATCTGTATTGTTGGTTATTCAGTCATTTATTTATAATCAGGGAGGTAGGGTTGTGCTAGGGAGGAATGTGGTCCTCTGATATTCAAGTTGATGCTTGAATATTGGGAGTTGTAGATTCCATCTAGTTGTGGCTAGAAAATAGGGTGGCAAGGTGGTGCTTGGGAAAACACAGAGTTTTCTGTATGCAATTTGGTGCTTGTATAAGTGGAAGTAGGTGCTTCCATCTAGTCGGTGCTGGAACACTCATGGAGTTGGTTCTTCCTTCTAGTGGGTGCTAGAGAAACCAGAGAGTTGGTGCTCTCAAACAAGTTGGAGCTTGTAAAATAGAGGTAGTAGCCTCACATTGAGTTGGTGCTCAACTATAGATGATGTACAAAACTTAAAAGACTGCCTATCATTTCAAAGAAGAAGAGGTTTTCTCCCTTTATGGGTTTCCTCGTGAAAATCTATCTCTGTGTATATCTTATGTGTGACTGATGCTCATTATTTATGTTGTTCATATGTTTTATAATATTTATGGTCACTTGGAGAAAGATTAAAAATGTTTTAATTGACTTGAAATTGTTTAAGCACAGTAACAACTGATTCACCCCCCCTCTCTGTTGTCTTAGTAATTTCAATAGGAACATATGCAATGATATTTGAATGCAGAACATAAACTCTGAAAGCTTTGAGAGCTCTTACTAAGGCATAAGCATGTTTATCCATGATGTCATATTTCACCTCTACATCTCTTAGTGCTCTACTAAAAAATGAAATAGGCTACTCCATCCCTTCAACTTTTTTCTGCAATAAAACAACTGCCACTGTATCAAAAGAAGCAAAAGAAAAAATCAGAAAATATTTAGAGTAATCATAACTGATAAGCATAGGTGCCTCAGTCAAGGCCTTCTTTATTTGTTCAAAAGAATTTCTGGACTCGACAGTCTATCTTACTTCATTCCCCTTCCTGAGAATAGATGTTATGAGCTTTACCATTTCAGAAAAATTGGAAAAAAACCTTTGGTATACATTATTTTCGTCATCCCTATGATCGTTAATGATGTAAACATATTTGTTTCCTTCAGAAGGGTTAGTGGCCTGAATTCCTAAAGAAAGAAGGGAGAAGAACTTTTTCTGAGAGAAGAAGTTGTGTTTTCCTTTGTTAAAACCCCTTTTGGAGGATTTCCGCAGGCTGCACCATAGCTAGGGTGCGGAAATGCCTAATTTCCGCAGGCTGTACTATAGCTAGGGCATGGAATTTCTGCAAGATGCACTATAGCCAGGTCGCGGTGGCCTTTGTACATGGGAAAAATGAGCATTTTCTCAATTCTTCTATAAGGAGAAGCTTCTATGGTGAGGTGGCCTCCGAATAGTTTGGATCTTACTCACTTTCATGATTTAGTGGGATCATCCTAACCTCCTCACCTTATCCTCTTCAGCTTATAAAAGTAGAGGAGCTCTCATGGAGAAAGTTATCGTGATTGGGTTGGAAATTCTTTGAGCTTGTTAGCTTGGTTAGATTGGCTTTGAGCTTTTCTTTGTCAAGATAGATTGTGAGTATCCATCGGATCCATGGTCTCAGAATTCTTGGAGCAAAAAGTGTGTGGGAAGAAAGGAACTTTTGGAAGGAACCTTACGACATCAAGGCATCTGGTTGGAATCTCTCTTCCTATTATTTAATATAATATAGTGACATGCTTCTTTCCCATAGAATTATCTTTATTTTATTTCATAATTCCTTGATCATATGCATAGGTTGTCATTGAATATACTTCTATCACTTTCACTTTGGTTGGTTTGTGTCTCACTGCGGGATCAGTATCACAAGAGCACCGGAGCAAAGCAGGAACAACAAAGATATAAGGAAGTGATCTCAAAGGTAAGTCATCGATTCCTTCTTTGGTAGTAAAATCAATGATTGTAACTTAGGGAAAGTGCCATGTCCTGTCCTATTTTTTTCTAGATCTAGGTGGATCTAGGGGGATTAGTCTATGTCCGCATTCACCGATTTACCCGATAACAACCTTCTCAGGATATTAATTTTTCCTAAGAAAGACTAGAGTTCTTTCTTGGATCTTGGGATTGACAAGCATTGGATTGCTTCTACCCTTCTAGGATCAATCTTGACTCCCTCAGCTGATGCTATGTGCCCCAATAATTTCCCCTCTTTCATGGAAAACAATGATTTCTTGGGATTTAAGGAAAGGCCAAATTTCCTGCATTTTAAGAGGACCCTTTTCAAATGTTCACAATGTTCTTTATTACACTTGGGGAAAACTGTAATGTCATCCAAATAGATGTCCACAAATTTATCCAATTCTCCAATGAAGGCAATGTTCATGGTTTGCTGAAAGGTTGCCTCTGCATTCATCAACCCAAAGGGCATCTTAGCATACATGAATGTACCCCAAGGAGTGGTGAAGGTGGGTTTTTCTCTGTCTTTGGGTAGGACAAAGATTTGATTATAGCCAGAAAAACCGTCAATCATGGATATCCTTGATGCACCAATCATCCTCTATAATATGTGTTCCATCTTTGACAAGGGGTAATTTTCCTTCTTTGAGCTTCTGTTCAGGTTTCTGAAATCGACACAAAGCCTGATTTCCTCACTTTTCTTTCTCACTAGGACCAAGTTGGCCACCCACTCTAAATACCTCAAGGGCATGATGATCTGGGTATCCAACAACTTCTTCATGTCTTTCTCCATGATTGGCAGTAGCATAGGATTTATCGGCATCAATTTCTACCTATACGACTTAGTTTCCTCCTTTAGTGGGATTTTATGCTCAATGAAACCTATGTCATAAGTCCTGACATCTTCATATGTCCATGCGAACACATCAACAAAATTTTTCAATAGCTCGGCATATTCGGCCTTATACTCCTTTGACATGTTGCTTGACAAATTGACAAAATTAGGATTTTCCTCTGTACCAATGTTGTATTTGGATATGTCAGCATCATCAAGCAACCTTCTAGATTTCAATGCCACATCATTACTGTAAAGAATCCTTTCCAAAGGAACTAGTCCCTTTGGAATGTGATTGCTTGGTAAATGCACAATGTGATGATTAGCAATTTTGTTTAAAAATACATCAGCATGCAAATCATTTTCAAAATCAAGATCTTGATTTATGTGTAATGCAGAAAATTCATCAACAGTTTCCAGGAACATCTTGATTTCAATATCATCCTCAAATACCTTCCAATGCTTGACATTGTCCAGTATAGAGGGTATATATTTTACCTCTACATCATACCTGAGTCTAGGTGGCAGAGGGATTCTGAAATTTCTTGCTGAAATAGCCAAAGAATCAGCCACTGTGTTCTCTTCTCTCAGGATAAATGAAATGTTGAAAGCTAGGAAGAATCTGTCAATTAGGTCTCACACTTCATTCCTATAAGATCTGATTTTAGGATTCTTGGCTTGGTAAATATTTCTGATCTGATTGATAACCAACTCAGCGTCTCCAAACACATATATTTCTTTAATTCCCATATCTTTTGTAGCTCTCAATCCCAAAACAAGAGCTTCGTACTCCACCACATTATTGGTGGTTTCAAATTCTAATTTGTAGGACAGAGGTATGGTCTCTTGAGTAGGTGAAATAAGGACTACTCTAGCACCAACACTCACCCTAGATGAAGCTCCATCAAAAAACATTTTCCAAACAAGGATGATGGGAGAGGGAACTTCAAGAAGAGCAGTAGACTATTTTTTGAGTTTTAGAGAAGGTTTGGGAGCATCAGTGATCTATAATAAACTAGACCCCAAATCAGTGCAAGTGCAAAGATAGGATGGTTGGTGGGGTTTGTTTCATCGCTAATAATATAAGACAACTGAGCTTCCCTGTAAAGTCTTCCATGCTCCCCCCAAAACAAAGGAATAGTGGCGTATGTGAGGTCCATTTGCAAGGTTCCCCCAAGTATTTTTATCCAAGATCTTGAAAACAACATGCCAAACTTGGAGGGAACATCAGATACCACAATATCCATGACCACACTTTTCATGGGGAGATGAAACAAGGTCACAACCAGGTCTTTGATGACCCCAAGACATTGCACTTTACTAGAGTCAAATGAATATAAGTTGTGGTATGTTTTTTTGATTTATAGTCCTAGTTCTTCCATGACAGTTTTGGGCATGAGATTATGAGATGCCCCTGAATCCATTAGAAAATTATGCAAAACCTTATCATGTATGTTCAGTGATGTATAGAAGGGAGGGGATGAATCATCTCTATCTTCTACCATCATATCTAAGATGTCTGCTGGATTTTTGTCTTGCAAATTGATTGAGTTTGTGGGATGATTTGAGGGTTCAGGAAACAACAATTTAGATAGGCTTCTTTTGAAATCTTCATGCTTGACCAGCTCTGAAAGGGGTACAAGGATTCTAATTTTCTGAATTTCATACTTGAAATTAAAAGGGGATGTGTACTTTGGAATTTCTTTCACTTTCGGGACCGGATTTTTAACCACTGGAGAGGGGATTTGAAATTTCTTACCTTTGTTGTCGTCTACTACATCTTTAGCAGGCTTTTCTGCTATGGTAGGTAGATCAGGAACATCAGTCATTGCTTCTTTCTTTTTGGACCTGAGGTTGTATCTGTTCGGGCTATTGTTGGCCTTGTCCCCCTTGCTCAACTCGTTTAATTGGCTATCCATGAGAGACTCCTCGTATGTTGATTGAGTCAAATGAGGGAAAGAGGATGTGTCTTCGAGACAGTGGATTTCTGGATCGAGGTCTTCCTCCTCTCCATCATTATATGCAACAAGGTTGTTTTGGAGAGGGGTCTGGATTTTCAGATCATCCCTATCTCTGTTTCTCTATTCCCTTTGGAAAATATGAGGAGCATTTTTATTAGGCCTCCTGAAGTTGCCTCTGTTATCAACATTTTGATGATTTTTGTATGTCTTCTTCCCTTCCAACTCCAATATCTCCATTCTAGATAAAAGTGATTTTAGTAACTTGTTTACTTCATCCATTTGAGGGGGAGTAGCGGAGGAACTAGAGGTTGAAACTTCAGACATCCCCTTTCCTCCGTCTCTATCAGCCTTACCCCTGAGTTTTTTCACTGCCAAAATGTTGGATTCCACTTCCAAGGCTGCATCTTGCATATGAGCCAAGGAAGCAAATCTTCTTTCTTTTAATAGGAGGAAGAAATCAGGGTCAAATGCATTAGCATAAGTAATTCTAGAAGAGGATTCAGTAGGTTTAATCTCAGTAGAGATCTTATTATACATTTTATTGAACCTCTTTGAAAAATCTGAAACAGATTCTCGTTCCTTCTTCTTCAACAATCCAAACTTTGTAATGTAGTAGAGGAAATATTTCTTGTCTCTGCAATTCCTTAAGAATGCATCATCCAAGGATTCAATTCCACCAATGTATCCATGAGCGAGGGACCTGAACCATTTCCTATCCTCTCCATCAATATTGTGGACAAAAATCCTCATCCGCACATCTTAATCTACAATGACATATTTATCAGCATAACTATAGAAAGATGCAAGGTGCTCCTCTGCAGTCATATCTCCCTCCCCTATGAACTTAGGAAACTGCTTAAGGTAGCCACCAGCTGGTAGAGCATTAAGAGAATGAGGTAGAATGAGAGGGGCATATTTGGCAGCCACTATAGCATCCATTCTATTTCTGGGGGGATTAGCTCCTACCATAGGAGTGTGAATAGGAGGAGAACTAGGAGGGGATGGAGTCCAGACAGGGGATGTTGGGACTATAGTTCTGGGAGAAGGAGGAAACAAATGAGTGTTTGAGACAAAGGCTGTAGTGCTGGGAGAAACAGAGGCTTCCCCTACAATAACTCTGATAGGGGAAGGGATAGTAAAACCTAGAGTAGGAAAATATCCTAAGGTCCTAGGTCTGAGCCAGGGAATGAACTCAATGGAGACAGGACTGTCAAAACTTTCTTCTTCCAAACCGAGGCCAGGAGAGGAGAAAATAACAGGAAAATTCCCAAAATTTAAGTCTCTAGAAACTCCAACATAATATATAATAGGAGTATGAGAAGCAGCTAATGGAGTTTCAGAGGGAGGATGATGAACATTACCAGAATCACCTAGTTCGACGGTCGAAGCACCTTCTTGATGGGTCTTTCCTATTCTGATAATTCTCTATGGATCGGCTTCAGGCATGGCTAGAGGCAGCTATGGATGAGACCGCATGTGTCTGCCTTTCAGAGCCAACTGACTAATGGAGTCGAAATAATGGAGTCGCCAGGTGCAAGTGCAATCTCAGTGATTCTGATATTTGATGCACCTTTAGAATCAAAATCTCGTTGTCATTCAATTCTAGGGAAAACATTCAATTCATCCCTGACAATGGTGCCAGAAATGTTAGCACTAGAATTCACCTCTGGATTGCAGCAGAGGTAAGCCCAATACCCATCAGTTTTTATGTCATGGTAAATAAAATTAAGGGAGGTCGAATGGGTGAAGATTCAAGAAAATATCACTTTAACTCAGAAATATGAACCAAGCAATGGATGAGAAAGTGAGGTCTTGATTTAACTTTATTCAGTAAGTTGTAATAAAGGGTGATTAGGGAAAAAAAAAGTGAGGAGCTGTAGAGGTCTGCTAGGGACATAAGGTCTTCTAGCAGCGTAAGGAGGAAAAGCTTCAAGAACAAGATCCTCTTTGACCTAAAACTTTGGGAAACTAAGAGAACGCTACAACAACAATACAATCAAAACTCCATTGCAACACAGTCACAACAATTCATGTGAATCCTTCAATCATGAAACTCTCAGTATCAGATGCAAAAGAGTGAAAAGTTGACTTAGATTAAACAATAAGTCTCAAATATTATTACATAACAAAGAACCAGAGCTATATAAAAGCATTACAATCGGGAGCCTAGCTCAACCATCGACCCTAAAAAAATATGAGAAAGAATCCTATATACTTGGAACAAAACAACATAAGCCTACTTGAGCCTTCACATTGAAGGCATTATGTATGCATGCTTCTTGGCAGACTGTGCATGTAATCTCCTATGATATGTGAGCTTAAGTTAGACACAATCGTGCTTCAAAACGGACTTGCTGAGGATATGACTTGATGATATTCCTTCCTCAGGATTTCTATTTATGGTGGAAATGACATTCAACCACCACCACCTTCTTCAATAACCACCTTTCTCGGGATCGGGAAGGCCCAAGTCAACTCGATACCTGTAGAAATTGGTGGCCTCTGCATTCTGCCATCTAGATCTGAGTTGGATGTTTGTAGGGGAGGCTTGGCAGGCAGACGTGAAGGCTGATGTTAGGACCATATATTGTACCCTTTTTGCCCATATTTTTTTGCCATGGTTATACCCTTCATCACCTATATTTAGACTTATATTATCATTCCACTTGATCATTCCAAGGTACATAACGTCCTTTCTCATTACTACATGTTTAATTTGTTTTGCATGATATTTTACATTACTTT
>JASDQU010100686.1:583516-609625 GCA_032191745.1 Picea mariana
TTGAGGTCCTCCATTTTAGGCTTTATACTAGAAAAAGTTCAGAATCCTATAGAAAGAATAGAATTTCATTTTTGGTATACAAGCATAAATTTTTTTAACAAACTTATATGAATCATAGACTGTGGGAAAAACCTTTTTTTGTATTCTTACATTGACCAATACAACTATAACAATTTTTTAGTACAAAATCTTAACCACACACACACACACACACACACATATGAACCCTACATAAACAAATGAGAGAAGAGAAAGGGAGAATATGTACTGATAGGAGTGAATGAAGATAATAATATGAATAATGGAGTGGAGAGTGCACTCTATCCTAGTTGAATGATCCTTTCATCCAACATGTCTCATGCCATATTTTCAATCTCTCTCATTTGATCATAAGGGTATCTATAAGGCCTTATGTTGGCAGAGATACTACATGGTGTAAGTTTAATGGCATGTTCATGGATCTCAGGAAAAATGAAACCTTGTGGGAATTTATTGAAACACCATGTCATGCTTATTGAAGTTATGTTTATCTCTAAAGGAACATTTCTTACTTTAAGTTGGGCTTCTATTCAATGAATATTAACAATAACTCTATTAACATGTTTTGAGGAGCTTCTCCATTTTATGTGAGCTAATCACTTGAATGGGTAGAGCCTTTAGGCCATTAATTTACCATGGTTCATGGACATTGTACCCAATTATTTAATCCATTGCACCCCCAAAACCACCCTTTCAATAACAATGGTGTAAATGGAAATTCATAATTTGTAATCTACTCAGTTTAATGTTGTGGCATTTTCCTCCATTTACAATCACCACTTGAATGTTTATAAATGGGTGTGTAACAAAATTCAATTCAGGGATGATTTTAAGGATGGAAATTTATTTTAAAATGTAGAAACCTTGGCAAATCTTACTAATCCTTCATATGCAAACTATAAAATGTTTGCGATATTTTTGTAAAAATATTCAAATTTCTAAGGATTTTATATAGTTTGTATAAAATTTTGGCGATTTTTAAGGTAAAATAATTCTATCCTATAGAATTTGGGCAAATCATTTTTAGAATAACGAATCTTTTTTTGAGAAAAACCGTGGAAAATTAACCCATGAGCGAAATTTAGCCCCTAAAATCACCCATGATTCAATTTGTATACCATATTTTTTTTAATGAAGGTGTGGGTACTACCTAAGTCGAAAAGGACTATGACATTTTGGTTGTTGATGTATCCTACAATTTTAACGGTTTTAGGCATGTCGATATCTTCCAAGGAATTCATCAATATGGTGTAAAATTTTACTTCATTATTTAATGAGAACTCAAACTATTCTCACGGATCCTATTGAGTTTCCTCGTCATCCTTTTCATTATCCTTAAGGTGAATAATATTTATTTGGAACATTTTTTCCACCAATACCATTTTTTATTACACCCAAATCAAAATCCCTTAGCTCGTATCTCTTCCATTGCCTTTATCATGATTATGGTGTGCTTATGCATTTTTGTGTTATTTAGAACATATCTATCATTACTTCAGGCCATGGATCCTATGAGATACTTATGTTTATATACATTATTAGATTCAATATAACAAGCTAACTTGATGTATTTGACCATAATATTTGGGACCTCTATTCTACTTTAAATGTTGGGTTACATCATTTAAGCCATGAAAGTAAAGGCCCTGTTAGCATCTAGATATGCACCTTTTTTTTTAGGCACTAACTATTTCAAAAGTTGTAGATACAAAGGTTTTTCTTCTATAACATTGCATGGGAATGATGGGTTCCATTAAACCTTGATTTTTTCTAGGTTTATGTTCGTTAAAAGTTTAATCTCTCTATTGTCCCTTACTTCTAAATTAAATGGATATTTGTTGGATGATAAAGGCATCATCACATAATATTTTTGTTGAGAGTGAAATGACAGTATGGGTATGCACTCTTAAAGTATTCATGCTCCTATAAAACACATCTAGAATCCATGAGGATGATATTGAATATGGATGACCTAACCTATCATCGTCAATAAGCCTAACAAGTGTATGAGCTAGCTAATTGTCTGAGGTTTGTGCCTATTGTTTGGATGTCATTTGGTCATGTATGAGCTAACTACTCATCTGAGGTCTGTACCTATTTGTTGGAAGGAAGTTGGATGAATATGAGTTACAAATCTAAGTCCCTTTTATATTACTAAGGCTTATTTTCATTCGTTAATCCTAGCGTTCCAACTATAGACCTACCATTGAAGGGAAAGATAACTTAATAAAATTAATATCTTATTTCTCCATTTCATGTCATGAGTTTCTTATTGACTTGTTGGCTAGATAAACCAGCAAAAATCTTTTGAAGCTCAAAAGGCTCACAACTTGGAGCCTAAAAGAATCATCCAACAATCTCTTTCCATATGCCAAATCCTTAGTGCCAATCATATCATATTGTAATGTCCCCCACCTCTTAGAGAGGTAATGAGGAGACTCAGTGGCCTAGGCACCCCCACTAGGTCATAGTCTCACACTGAAGGGGGGGGGAAAGTCAAGAAGTTAAAAGTTATATTTTTAAGTTGACTTAAGAAAGGAAAAGGAAAGGAGTAAAAGATAACTCAACAGAAGAATAGAAGATTAACCCTGGGAGTTAACCTAACTCAATAAATAATTAGAAGGAAAAGTATAAGTAAGAGGCTAGGGTGCACCTATTACTCATTCTGGTTTTGGATTAGCATTTTCTATTGCTCTTGAGCATTCAGTTTGGGGGTTTTGCTGTACAAACCCTTGTGAGCAACTCAGTGGTGAAATATCCACTCACCTTGTTCCGCAGCTTGGTCTCGGGGATGAAAGACTCCTCCACACCATTCTAGTCTCAGCCCATCTCCATCTAGTGCTTCAGGAGGTTCAGGACCATCGGTTTGAGGGATTTTCTGGAGGGTTATCATCATTCTACATCTGTCTGCAGATTGGGACGTCTTGGAGCCATAGGGGACGTCCGGTGATTCAGTAAAACTCAGATCTAGGGAGATCTGCTTGAGATCCGAGCCTAAAACTTCTCCCACATGGTTCTCATAGCCCAATCTATATTCTTGGAGAGTTTCATAGCATTTGGAGGCCTCCTTCATCAGGGCCGAACCTGCTAGGGTTTCAGTCATCCAGTGGGGTGCACCATTCAGTGGAGATTTCAGATCTACAGCGATTGAGAGGGATCTTGGAGATTCGGGCACATGGGTTGTTCTTACCATCACCCGATCTATATTCTTGGAGAGTTTCAGGTCATTTGGAGATCTCCTTCATCAGGGTCAAACCAGCTAGGGTTTCAGTCATCTAGTGGGGCACACCATTCAGTGGAGAATTCAGATCTACGGAGTTTGAGAGTGGATTTGGGAATTTGGACATCTAGGTTTTCCTTGCAGTTGCCCGATCTATCAATTGACATATTTATTAGAGTGATTGGATGCTTTTGGCAACAGGGCCGAGTTATTGAGGGTTTCAGCCTTCTATTGGAGCGTGACATTCTTCAGCTGGAGAGTTTGGCATTCATATCTTCTTTTATTGATCTTCATTTCTTATTCAGCCTTTGGAGGCATTATTTTGTATTAGCGAGAGCATTTTGTAGCAGCTCATATCTATTGCTTGTACGACCATCTAAGGTTTATGCCAGATCGGCCATCTATTGTATTGATCTTACATTGCTCATAATAAAAGGTCAGATCTTTGCTTGTGCTTCTACATCTTGAATATATTGTGATCTCCATGTGTTGATGAATCTTGTATGCACTTAATAACTCAATAAATCAGTAGTAGTTAGTGATTCCAAGAAAGAATTTGGCTTGGGATCATTACAGTGGTATTAGAGCCTTGATCCTCCAGACCTGTGGAGAGATCAGTGTATGCAGAAGTACAGGGGAATTGGTATGGGTCGAAGGAAGATAAACAACAATGAAATAGAGGTAGAAGGGTCAGGAGATGACCATGAGCCTCAGGGCTTGGCCCTCTTAGTAACTAAATTTGATAATTTCCAACAAAACATGAACCGCACAGAAAGCACATTGGTCCAACAGTTGGATGAGTTTCAGGAAACCAGCAAAAGGGGACAGGCCGAAATCTCTGAAACCTTGAAGAAAGTTGATGAGAATCTACAGAAGATGAATGAGAACCAAATGAGGATAACTGACCTTCTGATGCAAGTAAACCATCGAGGCAAAGATCCTGATACGTATGGGAAAAATGAGGCTGGAGGGTCTGGTGGAACCCATGAGGAAGACAGATATAACCCGGAGAAAGCACCAGGATCCGAAGGAAGTCTTGGAGGTGGTACATTCCATGGGCAGATGGGTAGCAGGACCAATCATAGGCCATATGTGCCAGTGTTCACAGATGAACCGCTAGGCCAAAACTCAGGTAGCAGAGCTAACCCCAGACCATACATGCCCACATTTACAGATGAGCAAGAGCAACATGAACAGGTTGAAGATTTTGTGGCACAATTGACCAGGAGTACCAGGGAATACTATAGCTTGGATATGAAAGTTCAAAGACAGATGTCCCTAGACCAGTATTGTCAACTCAGGTTCAGAAACCAGCCTAGGACAAACCACAGGGGTAGCTTTGAGTTTGAGTGAAGGGTAGGGAAGATAGAGATTCCATACTTTGATGGTACGGCTAAGATGACAGCACAAGCATGGGTGCAGAAGTTGGATACTTACCTGCAGATTAACCCCATGAGAGAGATGGAGGCCATCAAGTTTGCCACTATGTACTTGGATGGCAAGGCCCACGACTGGTGGTACCATGGGCTCACCACACTTGGACACAACCAGATTGTATCCTATATAGAATTCACTCAGAGGCTCATTGATAGATTTGATCTAAGAGATCCTGAGTTACATTTCCGGGAGCTCACCCAACTCAAGCAAACAGGTACGGCTGAGGCATACATTGATGAATTCCAGAGGTTGGCAGTGATGGTGCAAGATATGTCCCCAACCAGGCTCATGATGCTCTTTACAGAAGGATTGATGGAACCCTTGAAGGGTTGGGTTAAGGCCTTCAAGCCTACCAGCCTACGGGAAGCCATATGGAAGACGATGGATCTGGGTCCAGCTTCTAAACCAAAATTCATACCCAAACCACCTTTTAACAGTGGGGGAAGAGATCAAAGGCCTCCAATAAACCAGGGAGGATGTGACCCTAAGGGTTATGACAAGGGTCGTGGAAGAATAGATGACAACACCAGGAGGGAACTGAAAAGGAAGCAACTCTACTTCACATGCAAGGAGCCATGGGATCCCTCACACAAGTGCATGGGACAAGGATAGGTACATTACATTGAGGTCACTTCATATGATGAAGAAGAGGATGAGTATGGTCAGATACAAAACATGGAGGCCGAAACGTTAGAGGTAGCAGAAGGGGAGGTTCCAGAACTAGACTGTGCGACTGGAGAGAAGGCTACATTGGCATCTATCAGCGAGGTACCCAAGTTCAACACCTTCAGGATGAGAGGGGTCTTACAAGGACAGAGAGTGTCGGTTCTGATTGATGGAGGAGCTTCCCACAATTTCATTAATGCAACATTACTGAAGAGGAGGCACATACCTACAGTAGAGTTTGAAGGATTCCAAGTGGAGGTAGCAGGTGGTAGTACTATGCCTTGTAACAGCTACATACCAGGTATGAAACTTACCTTGGGAAGGCATGAGTTAGTTCAGAATGTGTATGTGATGGATCTTCCCGACACCAACATCATCCTAGGGGTGCAGTGGCTTAGCACTTTAGGACCCATCACCACAAATTATAAGACCATGGAAATGTCCTTTGTGGAGGAAGGAGGACGAAAGGTTGTGCTTAGAGGCATGACAGGTAACTCTGCCAGAGTGGTCACAGCCAAGAGGATGGAAGCCATCTTCAGAAGGGAATAAATTGTATACGCAGCGAAATGTAAGATCTCAACACGAGTGGATGAGAAGGGAAAAGTGCATTACACATCAGAGATCAAAAGAATCCTCGATAAGCACCATAAAGTGTTTGGGCCGATTCCTCCAGGTGTGCCACCAGACAGAGGGTTTAAGCACATCATTGAGCTAGAAGCAGGGGCTAAGCCTGTTATCACCACGCCCTATAGGCATCCCAAGAAGTATAAAAATGAGATAGAGAAGGCCATCAAGGAGCTTCTAGACATGGGACACATCAGACCAAGTTCAAGCCCATTTGCTTCATCAGTAGTCTTAGTGAAGAAGAAGGATGGAACGATGAGAATGTGCATTGACTTCCGGGCTTTGAATAAAAAGACGATAAAAAATAGGTACCCCATACCCAGGATTGATGAGTTGCTGGATGAGCTGCATGGAGCTATATATTTCACAAAAATTGATCTTCTCTCGGGCTACCATCAAATCAAGAGGAGGGAGGAGGACATCTCAAAAACAGCCTTTAGGTGTCACTATGGCCATTACGAGTTTTTGGTGATGCCCTTTGGGTTAACTAATTCCCCAGCCACATTTCAGTCTTGCATGAACCATGTGTTCAACAAACAGCTGAGGAAACACTTGTTGGTATTCTTTGATGACTTTCTCATCTACAGCAAGACCTGGGAGGAACACCTTCGACATGTGGACCAAATCCTTTCAATCATGGAAGAAAAATCACTATACGCCAAGGAATCCAAGTGTGAGTTTGGAATGACAGAAGTGCTTTACTTGGGACACATCATAGGGGCAAAAGGGGTACAGGTACACCAGGAGAAAATAACAACCATTAGGGAATGGCCTACTCCAAAAACACTCATAGAACTGAGGGGATTCTTGGGCCTATGCACATATTATAGGAAATTTGTCAAAGGGTTTTCTCAACTATGTGCACCCTTGACTGACCTGACCAAAAAGGGGTCCTTCAAATGAAATGATGAGGCCTAAGTCATGATGGAGAAAATGAAAGAGGTCATGAGCACCTGCCCAGTTCTAGCTCTTCCTGATTTTGACATACCCTTCACTTTGGAGTGTGATGCCTCGGGGGAAGGTATAGGGGTCGTGTTGATGCAGAACAGACACCCCCTTGCCTATGAAAGTCGGAAACTCAGGGGTCTTGAACTACTTTACAACATTTACGACAAAGAAATGCTGGCTATCATGCATGCACTAGCCAAATTCAGGCAATATTTGGTAGGTGCAAGGTTTGTGGTCAAATCAAACCATAATAGTCTTAAATATCTATTGGAGCAGAAGGATTTGAATGAAAGACAACAAAAATGGGTAAGCAAAATTCAAGCCTACGACTTTGACATTGAATTTGTCAAAGGAAAGAACAACGCAGTGGCCGATGCATTATCCAGAAGGCCATCCATTTTTGCCATGTCTGGTATGTCAGTCGACTGGAAGGAACACTTGATAGTGGAATATGCAAAGGATCAGTTCGCTTGTCAATTGTTGGATGGGCAAATATAGGATGAGAACTTCAGGGTCATAAATGACCTTATTTATTACAAAGGCCGGATCCTTTTAGTTCCTGGATCAAATCTCAAAGCTAAGATCCTGCATGCATGTCATAACTCACCAGTAGCAGGGCATCAGGGCATCAGTAAGACGTACAGGCAGGTGAGAGAAAGGTTTGCATGGAAAGGCCTCAAGGAAGATGTGATGAAGCATGTCAAAGAATGCACTACATGCCAAGAAAACAAGGATGAGCACACGCACCCTGCAGAACTGTTGCAGCCCTTACCTATTCCAGAGCACAAGTGGGAAAGTATATCCATGGATTTCATCACCGGGTTGCCCAGAGCATAGGGGAAATATTGCATTTTCGTGGTGGTAGATAGGTTGACGAAGTTTGCACACTTTTTTCCCATAGCCACAGACTTCAGTGCAGCACAGGTGGCCGAATTATTTTTTAGAGAGGTGTTCAGACTACACGGCCTACCCAAAACCATCATCAGTGACAGGGATAGCAGATTCATGAGTACGTTTTGGCAAGAGTTGTTCATATTAGTGGGTACAACATTGACTCCTAGTACTAGCTATCACCCTCAGACGGATGGTCAGACTGAGATAGTCAACAAATGGGTGGAAGGTTACCTCAGAAACTACGTAGCAGGACAACAGAAAGCATGGGTCATATGGTTACATTTGGGAGAATATTGCTACAACACCACCCAACATATGTCCATTGGCATGTCACCCTTCAGAGCTTTATATAGATATGATCCTTTATCATTTGTGGAGATTGCATTTGGTGACAGTAGGGCTCCGATGGTATAGGATTGGATACAGCAGAGCCAAGACATTCTCAGGGAATTGAAGGATCATTTACAGAGGGCGCAAAACCAGCAAAAGGTCCAAGCAGACAAGCACATAGTTAATCATACATTTGAGGTTGGTGATTTATTCTATTTGAGGTTGCAACCATACAGGCAGGCCTCCATTAAAATAAGCGGAGCAGAGAAACTGAAGCCACGTTTCTTTGGACCTTACAGAGTCAGCAGGAGGATAGGGGTAGTAGCTTATGAGCTGGAGCTTCCACAGGGTAGCAAAATTCACAATGTCTTCCATGTCTCATGCCTTAAGAAAGCCCTCGGTCAACATGTCAAGACTATTGAGGCATTACCTCCCATGGATGAGGAGGGATAGCTTGTTTTGATTCCAGAGGAGGTGTTAGAAGTTCGAGAGAAGAGGCTCCGAAACCGAAGCATCAAGGAGTATCTAATCAGGTGGAAGGATTTACCCATTGAGGATGCCACTTGGGAGCAGGAGCATGTGGTTAGAGAAGCAGGTTTGGAATTGCTTGAGGACAAGCAATTTCAAGCAGGGGAGACTGTAATGTCCCCCACCTCTTAGAGAGGTAATGAGGAGACTCAGTGGCCTGGGCACCCCCACTAGGTCATAGTCTCACACTGAAGGGGGGGGGAAGTCAAGAAGTTAAAAGTTATATTTTTAAGTTGAATTAAGAAAGGAAAAGGAAAGGAGTAAAAGATAACTCAACAGAAGAATAGAAGATTAACCTTGGGATTTAACCTAACTCAACAGAGAATTAGAAGGAAAAGTATAAGTAAGAGGCTAGGGTTCACCTATTACTCATTCTGGTTTTGGATTAGCATTTTCTATTGCTCTTGAGAATTTAGTTTGGGGGTTTTGCTGTACAAACCCTTGTGAGCAACTCAGTGGTGAAATATCCACTCACCTTGTTCCGCAACTTGGTTTCGGGGATGAAAGACTCCTCCACACCATTCTAGTCTCATCCCATCTCCATCTAGTTCTTCAGGAGGTGATGGACCATCAGTTTGAGGGATTTTCTGGAGGGTTATCATCATTCTACATCTGTCTGTAGATTGGGACGTCTTGGAGCCATAGGGGACGTCCGGTGATTCAGTAAAACTCAGATCTAGGGAGATCTGCTTGAGATCTGAGCCTGAAACTTCTCCCACGGGGTTCTCATAGCCCGATCTATATTCTTGGAGAGTTTCATAGCATTTGGAGGCCTCCTTCATCAGGGCCGAACCTGCTAGGGTTTCAGTCATCCAGTGGGGTGCACCATTCAGTGGAGATTTCAGATCTACAACGATTGAGAGGGATCTTGGAGATTCGGGCACCTGGGTTGTTCTTACCATCACCCGATCTATATTCTTGGAGAGTTTCAGGTCATTTGGAGATCTCCTTCATTAGGGTCAAACCAGCTAGGGTTTCGGTCATCCAGTGGGGCACACCATTCAGTGGAGAATTCAGATCTACGGAGTTTGAGAGTGGATTTGGGAATTTGGACATCTGGGTTTTCCTTGCAGTTGCTCGATCTATCAATTGACATATTTATTAGAGTGATTGGACACTTTTGGCAGCAGGGCCAAGTTATTGAGGGTTTCAGCCTTCTATTGGAGTGTGACATTCTTCAGCTGGAGAGTTTGGCATTCAGATCTGCTTGTATTGATCTTCATTTCTTATTTAGCCTTTGGAGGCATTATTTTGTATTAGCGAGAGCATTTTGTAGCAGCTCATATCTATTGCTTGTACGGCCATCTAAGGTTTATGCCAGATTGGCCATCTATTGTATTGATCTTACATTGCTCATAATAAAAGGTTAGATCTTTGCTTGTGCTTCTACATCTTGAATATATTGTGATCTCCATGTGTTGATGAATCTTGTATGCACTTAATAACTCAATAAATCAGTAGTAGTTAGTGATTCCAAGAAAGAATTTGGCTTGGGATCATTACACGTATAAATATTTTTATCCCTACAAACCCATAATGGATTTCACCCTTTGTAATATCCTAACTTCAAAAATCTTCCCACAAGCCCAACACCTTAAGATAAATTGTATTTCCTATATTTCTTAGGTTCATATATATTAGAGGATTTCTCTCTTTATGTTTCCCCCAAATTGCTTAATCATCCCACATACCTAGCACTTAGTTTTTCATTAGATTTTATATTATTTTTAGGTCCATTAAGTTAGGAGGATTTGGTTCTCTATGTGCCCTAGTACAAAATACACATATATACTTGACTCATAACATTATACTTATTCCATATACTAATCATTGCAAATTAATCATGATAGATGAGGAAATTAATCATTGCAACTCCCCATGCTCTCATTCCCCAAATTGTCAAGAGTCCTTACACGTGGTTGAAGGGAATAAGATGTGGTTGTATAAAGGGGAATATGTAAATGTTCCACATTGTAGGGAGTTTTAGTTTCAACAAGAATAAAATCCTTCTATGGGTACCTAGTACATAAGACAAATGGACAATAAATGGAGGATATTTTATTGATTTGGTTTACTCATCATGATGCATTTGAATTGAGATCCTTGGAGGGTGTATTCATTGTCTTTGCAGGACCTTGTTTGGTGGACATATTTGGAAGAACACGCCTAGCTTGGGCTTCCTTGGGGCTTGAAGCCCATAGGTTGGATACTAGGTCCCACACACTGGATGATGATGACATGCCTTTGGAGGCATAAGAGACACCTTGGAGGATCTCACCTATCCTCTACAATACAAACAACTTGCTTTTGGAGTCCAAAACATCACCTTTGAGGGCTTGACATCACCCTAGGGATATGGTTTGGTAGTGATTGAAGACACTTGGCCTTTGGAGGCCTAGCACACTCATATCCAACTCAACGAATTGACCTCTTGGAGGAATATGTGTGGCAATAGAAGTATAGAGTGAAGGAGTTAACTTGTTCAATCTTTCTTTTAATTCAAGCTTCCTCCCTTCATTTTATGCACCTTGATATAGATTGGAGTTAACTTGTTTCCTTCACAAGATTTCTTTTAGTCTAAGAACATATTGACCTGGAGTGGTGCATGCTGGCACAGGGGTAGACCTAGGGTTCAAATCTAACAGCGCACCAACAAACCCTAACTACTGGCCCTTTCAGAAACACCTGCGAAGCAGATGAAGTCTCACTAGAAGTAACAATAGGGGGGTTGCAAGACACATGTGTCTACAACTAGAGGGAGTGCAAAGTGATTCTATAACAACAATGCAGTACAACATAGATATTCTTTAATAGTCTTATAATTAACTTCGCGAAGTTAGTTATATCTCATTATCTTCAACATGGAAAATAACAATGCATAAAAGTATAATGGATATAAAATAGCACAACATCAACCACAAGAACAACAAGATTTACATGGTTCACCCTCTCCCTAGGGATACGTCCACATAAATGTGTTTTTCAATATAATAGGTAAACATACACAATTATATTTGCACACTTAGTTGCAGATCCTTCTCTCTTTTTCTCTTTATTTCCCCTCCCCGTGCAACCAACTGCGAGGTTGATCTTCACACCCAGCTGAAGACCCAAAATACAAGAATAATCTACCACAAGGTACCTCTATATCTCAATATTGTTATCACCCACAACAACCAACAACCTCTCCACTCTTCTAGACCTCTATTTATCCTTCTATGACTCTTAGAAACCCTAGGTACAAAAACCCTAGGTACTAAAATATCCCACCTTTTCAGGGCTTCACTGACTTGTTCTTCCTTCTTGTCCATGAGGTGATCCAAAGAACCCATTGATTTCTTCTTCCTCTTGCTGAATTGTCCATGATCCATCTTACTTACTACTTTGTCTTCCTAGATCTTTTCTTCCAATGAATTTCTTTCCTTTACTCAATCCTTCTTTTATGCTTCTCTAACCACTTCGACCCTTCCTCGGTTTGTGTTCCTTCTATGCACTTCCTATTTTGTCTTTCCTCTTATCTAATATTTTCTTTCTTCCTTGATACATGACCAAGGGACAACAGGCCCCCAACGCTCACATGTGACTTGTCTCGAGTCACTACAGGGTCAAACCTTTTGTATTACTTCAACTGCAGATTGTGCAGAGCAGTCTGTTCTTTTTTCTCTGTCTGTACCTGTGATGTGCAGACTGTATTTTCTATGCCTGGTAACCAATTTCAACTGCACCTAGTACCTAGAACCTTCTTCCTTTTCTTTTACTAAGAGTTGCAGGGAAGCTGGTTGTCACAATACAACTTCAATCAACTTCCATTAACTAAACCATCCTTCCATTCTCCATTAAGAGTCTTCAACTGCGCAACTCCACCTTCTGTAACATAGGCAACCTCAAATGGCCCAAGACAATGTGTCCTAAAATTCCCTGGATGCTTCATGAACTTGTTGTCGTACAAAAGTACCAAATCTCCTTGTTTAAATACTTTTCTATATTTATCCTGGTAATCCTTTTCTCTTTATTTTTGTACTTGCTGATAAAATCCTGAAATAAACTTGTCTTCCTCCAGTTCCATCAACTGCACGAGCTTGTCTTAAAAAACACTGGTGTCATCCATACCTGTAAATGATGCAATTATTAAATTAGGAACCAAGTATTCCATAGGTACCGCTACTTCCAAGACATATACTAACTTAAAAGGAGTGTGCGTGGTTAGATTTTTTGAAGTAGTTCTATAAGCCCATAACACTACTGGAATTATTAGATCCCAATAGTCTATGTTAACACTGAAGATCTTAGTCAACGTTATCTACAAGATCTTATTGAAGGCTTCAACTGTACCATTTTCCTGTGGGTGGTATGGAGTGATCTTCTTATGGTGAACTCCAAACTCCTGAGTCAAGGATTCAATAGTTTTGTTGATGAAGTGTGTGCCTTGACCACTCATTAGGATCTTCGGGAATCCAAATATGGTTATGATATCATCAAAGATAAAACACGCATATGTAGCTGCACTACAATCCTTTACTTCTCTTGCTTCTGTCCATCTGGTCAAATACTCTATAGAAGTGATAATCTATCGAGCTCCTGTGTGCTTTCTTGATGGGTTGATCGGTCCCACAAAGTCAATAGCCCATTTATCAAATGCTTGTAATGTTAATTGAGGTAATAAAGGAATCTCATCCTTTCTAGAAGGCTTCACTATCCTTTGGCATACATCGTAGGCTCTGTAGTATTCCTTAGCATTCTTATGTAAAGTGGGCCACGAGAGGCCAACTCTGAGAACCTTATGCGTTGTTTCTTTCCCTGCATAATGTCCTCCCACGATGCCTTCATGTGCTTCTGCAAGGATCAATGGTATTCAAAACTCCATAACCCATATTCTTAAGATTTCATCTGGTCCCATCTTGTATAATTGTCCAACTATAAGTTGAAAATATGCAGCGCATACTACTAACTGTTTTTTCTGAATAACTATGTACTCGCAAGGTGCCATTCCTGTGGATAGGAACTGGACTATTTCGGCAAAGTGATCATCGAATTTTATGATGGAAAACAACTGTGCATATGGTAGGGTATCATCCAGGATGGTAGGTTCCTTGCCATGTTCTAAACTAGATAAGTGATCAAGTCCTTTATTCATTCTTCTTGGCTTGACCACGATCTCAAAGTCATACTCCTAAAATTATAGTAGCCATATGCATATTCTTCCACCCAACACTGTCTTGTTGACTAAGTAATTTAATGAAGAATGATCAGTGAACATATTAAAATGTCCTCCCAGCAAGTAGTGTCTAAACATTTGCAGCGCATATATCATAGCTAAGCCTTCTCTTTCAGTGGTAGTATAATTCCTTTCAGATGTAGAAATATTTCTTCTAGAAAAAGCTATAGGGTGGTCATTGTATCCTACACCTGGCTATGCTAAGACTGCTCCTAATGCAATGGAAAAAGCATCGACATGAACATTGAACTCCTTACCCCAATTTGGAAAAACCAAGATAGGTGCAGTGACCATTTTTTTGTTTAGTGTGTCAAAGCTCTATTGGAATTCTTCTGTTCATTGAAACTTACTATCCTTCTTTAATAGCTTCTCCACAGGTTTTGTTATCCGTGCATAGCCCTTAATAAATTTTATGTAATATCCAGTGTGTCTCAATGCAGTGCACAATTGTCTCACTGAAGTAGGAGGACGTAGATAAAAAAGGATATCAATCTTGGAAGGATCTACCAACAACCCCTGTTTGCACACAATGTGTCCTAACAACACTCCAAAAGGTGAAAATAAAATACACTTCTTCAAGTTTAGGGAAATTTGATATTTCACACTTATCTAACATTAATCTCAAACATTCAATATGATCTTTCAGTAGGATAAAAATGGTCCAATCATCAAAGTATGCTTCCAAAAACTTGTGTAAAAAGTCCTTAAATGCTTTGACCACCACCCTGGAAAATATGGTTGGTGCATTCTTCAATACAAAAGGCATCACAGTGTACTGAAAAGAACCCCATTCTGTTGCAAATGTAGTCTTATGTCAGTCTTCCTTAGCAATTCTGATATGGTGATAACATGAAAATCCATTTGTGAATGAATAAACCTCCTATCCTCTGACATTATCTAGAACCTCATCAGTAAAAGGTGTAGGACATGGATCATGTAAACATGCATAATTCAATTTCCTTATATCCATACAGATTTTGATTTCTCCTGATTTCTTATCTTAGACCACCATAGGGCTAATCCATTCAGATTCTTCAACTAGTTCTATGATTCCTGCTTCCAACATTCTATCTAATTCAATCTTAACTTTATGCTTATACTTGGGATTCAATCTATATGGTCTCTGCTTGATAGGTGTTGCATCTGCTCTCAAAGGGATATTCATTTCTCCCATGGGCCCTTTAATGCCCTTCATGTCTGTGAACTTGGTTGGGAACAAGTCCTGATACTCATGCAATAGTTCTGTAATCTTACTAATAGTAGCATCATCCCAATAGTCTCCAACATTTTCTAACTTAGGTGTTTGTTCTATTCCAATGTTAACTTTCTTAATTTTAATAGGTTTCCCTACAAAAGGCAATTCAATCCCTGGCCCTTCTATATCTCTTTTCCCTTCAGTTCATGAAATTTTCACATTCCTAGGATCATCATCTTCATCAGCATTAATGTTATAAAAACCCTGTAACCGCTAAAGAGGTTCAATCCATTCATCTTCTTCTTGTTTGAAAGGGGGGTTACATACCTCCTCAAATACCTTCTGTCTTATAATTTTTAAAGCCTGATCTACTGTGGGGTACTGGCTTTCAAACAAAAACGTAGCTATAAAGTTCTAGGTCATAACATACCAATCTGTAGTGGCTAGGCACTGTTCTTCTTGAATATACCAATTGATAGGTGTAGTATCTAAGGTTTTAATGAACTTATGTACCCAATGTTCCTTAGGAATGTTTCTCCAGGTTTCCTCATAACTTCACACATGGTCCTTAGGACAACTCTGACCTGTGTATCGAACTTCGCATCCTTCAACTTGGTCTGAAAACTACACTGTCAATAAGGTGCGACATTGTACCCACTCCACGATGTTCTTCTTATGTGTTCCCCACCATCTAGTTGGTGTTGCTTTCAAGGATTCATCTAGTGCCAACATCCTCTGTTGTACTAGTGTAATTTTCTCAAATTCAGCTAGAAATGTTTCTAAATGATTCAAGCCATCAAATGTAGGAAAATTACTTACTTCTGTGCCAATCCAACGAACTACCTTGGTCAACCTAGCACACCTCCACGTAGAGACTTCATACATTCTATTCTTCCAATTATCCAATGCTTCTTTTGAATATGATGAGCATGCACTCTCACTTTTCCAACTCAGATTTCCATCTGTTGTAGGGTTAATATAATCCTACTATCCTGCTATCGATTTATAGATGTTCTCTAGTTCGTAGGCATGATATTATTCTCTTATAGGTTCTGTGTATCTATGACCTTCACCAGGTTTGAGAGGTGAAATGACCTAAATTCCATTGCCCTCAAATGTCATTCTTCTCATTTTTAGGTCAACAACAGTCAAATTTTTGAAAGCCCAATCAATTCCTAACCTCCACTTCCTCTTTTCTTGTGAACTCTAAATACTCATCGTTTGATCTCCCTGCTTCTTCTCCACTGTAGAAATATTCATCTTTTTCCAATGGTCCATAACTCTGCTTAAACAAGTTCACAAGAAGAACCTTCCTAAATGATCTCCCACTGCGCATGTGTCCAGCCTCTGCGTCACTGTCGTAGTCTGAATTATTGAACATTAGCTTTAAAATCCAACTAATTACTGTATCTTCAATATATTCTTCTCGTGCAATAGCATCTTGATATTCATCTTAAAAAAGTGTAGAAAATTTCCTCTAGGTCCCTTAAAGAAATACCTCTTTGCTTGACTATATGACTCTACCTTGTCAATAGAAAAATCAGTAATGTACCCTCCAATAGTGTTATCAACCCAGAGATCCACTGCTCTATACACAATGTTATGGACCCTCTTGAATTTATTAAACAACTTCATTGTCCAAACCATAGGTGGTCTAGATCTGATCTCAAACTGAGTGTCTGTTAATCTAGCTAGCCGCTCATCTAGTTCCTTGTGGAATCCTCCAAAGAAAATCTTGTGTACATCAGTGAAGATGTACCTTACCAACCAGTCTTTTGTGCTAATGCTAGGGTTCTTATTCTGAGCTTCGGAAAAGTCCCTTTCTTGATTTTCTATCCACTTATGAGTCTTTGTCTTTGATGGAAACCACCTTGACATTGCCTCAAGAAGATCCTGGTCCTGACAACAGAACCATTTGTTGTCACAGGGGTAGAACCAGGGTTCAAATCTAACAACGCACCAACAAACCCTAAATACTGTCCCTTTCAACAACACCTAGGAAGCAGATGAAGTCTCACCCAAAGTAGCAATAGGGGGGTTGTAGGACACATGTGTCTACAACCAGAGGTGGTGCAAAGTGATTCTAGAACAACAACACAATACAAACTAGAGATTATTTAACAATATTATACTTAGATTTGTGAGGTTAGTTATATCTCATTATCTTCAACAGGGACAATAACAATGCGTAACAATATAACATATAGAAAATAACACAACATCAACCACAAGAACAACAATATTTACATGGTTCACCCTCTCCCTAGGGATATGTCCACAGAACTGTGTTTATTAATATAATAGGTAAACATACACAGTTCTATCTGCGCACTTAGTTGTAGATCCTTGTCTCTTTTTCTCTTTATTTCCCCTCCCTGCGCACCCAGCTGCAGGGTTGATCATCACACCCAGATGAAGACCCATAATACAATAATAATCTACCACAAGGTACCTCTATCTCTCAATATTTATATCACCCACAAAAACCAACAACCTCTCCACTCTTATAGACCTCTATTTATCCTTCTATGACTCTTAGAAACCCTAGGTATCAAAATATCCCACCTTTTCAGGGCTTCGCTAAATTGTTCTTCCTTCTTCTCTATGAGGTGCTCCAAAGCACCCATTGATGTCTTGTTCCACTTGTTGACTTTTCTAGTATCCATCTTCCTTACTGCTTTGTCTTCCTAGATCTTCTCTTCCAACGACTTGCTTTCCTTTACTTTGCTCCTTCTTTTCTTCCTCTCTAACCACTTTGACCCTTCCTTGTTTTGTGTGCCTTCCGCGCACTTCCTAATTTGTCTTTCCTCTTATTTAATATTTACTTTATTCCTTGATACATGAACAAGGTCCAACAATGCACTTCTTAAGTGTAGATATTCAAATTGATTGCCCCAAATTCATTCTTATATCAGGAGGGAAGAGGGGTGTTCCACAACAACCTGGGTTCAATCGAGACACCATTGCACATTAACAGTAAATTTGGTTTTCTAAGGCATTTTTTTCTTGTTGTGTCTATCAACTATAAGATTTTTCTATCCAATAGATATCCCATTGTCATAGTACACCATGCTCAATAAAAGACTCACAATAGTTTTAGCTCATCCACTCTTTTGATTGCTTACTAGATTCACAAGATTTGACTTGCAAGTTTTGTTGAGATTATGTAAGAAATTTTCCTTTTCAACTTATGAGCATAAAACCCCAAGTCTAAGAATGGATCAATGAATATGTTATCCTCTAAAAATATTCCCATGTCCAAAAAGAATTCACAGAATTCTTCAAAGACAACTATGCTTTTTACCATTCATTTTAGAAGTGTTATTTATTGATAATCATGTATTTTTTTCCCTTGAGAAAGCATGAACTACACATTCATCAATGTTGCATGGGGTTGATCATGTAGAGACCTTCCAATTACCATAAGAACAAGTAGTAACCCTTTGTGTTCTACTATTTCCTATAGTGGAATTGTTTCTAATTTGTAGCATTTGATTTAATGAAGGAAAAAGTAAATATTTGACTATGTTTTAATTTGATGTTTTTGTAATGGATTTATGCTTAAATGCACAAAAACCCAAAATGGACATAACATTTTACTCTCTCAAAAATGATAAGCCAAACTAGCTCTTTCTTGTATTTGTGTATGTGCATCTTCATTGTCTTTAAAATTAGGTCTATGTCATCCAATCTTGTCCCACAATGTCTCCAAAAGTACCTTGAGCAAGGAGCACATGTTATTAACCTCTTTCTACTGGTGATAAAGTTCGAAAATAATTGAATATCTAATTAACTTAATTTGTAGATTGTCTTTTTTTTTGTTGAGTTTCAACAAGTAGTGAAAATTGTCAAAAATAATGATGGTATTCATGTCCAAAAATATATTATGGCGCTACAACATCAGAGAATTAAATCGTAAGTGCCATATGCCTTCTCACACTTTCATATGTTTATTGGCTTCTCAATTTCATGCTTCCCTAAGTCTATCTCGCTTCAAGGTTCCTTCACTTTGCATTGTTTATAGTATGTTGTAACATGTGTTTTAGGAAAGACAAGCATTGATTACCTTAGAGTGACACATTGTATCCATCCATATTTGCAAGAAACCTGACTTGAGAGACTTCTAATTGTGCTTCAACTTAACAAATCAACCGTTCACATGTCATTGTGTGTCACCATATAGAATTATCATGTACATCATCAGGCGTTTTTGAACTTGTTTCCTATATGAATATGGTTTTAATAACTTTTAATGGTTTGAACTTTAGATATAGGTGCATTGTACTTTTCGTATTTATTCCCTTGTCTTATTACTACATGACCATTACCTAGATTTTGAACCTTTAGGACATTATTGCAACTTTCACTCCAATACTAGTGCAATCAAATAGGTTGATTGTAACATATATGGGTTATACCTATGTGCCCATGTCTCAATATATTGATAAGAAAACATATGCCTTTTCAGAATCAATATTTTTTGTTGTTTAAAGTCCATTTCTGAATTCGGAAATGAAGAAACTTAATGATGCTCTCATTGATTCTCCAGTGATAGTTAAATACACAAAACTAGCTAATAATCTTGAGATTGCCTATTTAATGTTGGAAAATGAGATAGTAGATGCCCTCATATAGGACCGTGTTTCAAAATGATAACAGAGATTTCCTTATCCACACAAAAGGATGTGATAGGAGATTTCTTAGAAAGCAAGGGAAAACTATCAATTTTTTTTTAAACCTATAGAAGGCATGGAAATAACAACAATAGTTCGTTACAAGTATGGCATCTGTGTCACAAGCTATTTATAGGTGTTTTAATCTACCACGCTTGTTCATCACTATTGTGACAATATTTCGTCTCTACTTGCCATGCTTTTTCGTTGCAAGTATGGAATCTGTGTCGCAAGCCAATGGTGGGGTTTTTACTCTGAGACACTTGTTTTGTCGCTATTGCCATGATGTTTTCGTCAGAAACAAGCATGCCTCTTTTTAATATGGTGACACGTGGCAGTATGATTTCGTCATTGTTTCCATGAAAAAATAATGTGTGCATATAGCGATGAAAAAAATTCGAAAAAAAGTGTTTGCCTTCGTGGAAAGTGTGATGGATATGTGTGGCAATAGCAACAAAAAACCTTGGAAAATTTGGTCAATGTGGTAGTGTACGGAAAAAATTTGTATAACCTGAGGATGAGATATGGAGATTCAGTGACAAAGCATTTGAATGCCTTAAATACTGTGGTAAGTTGGTTGTTATCTGTTGAGATTAAAATTATATGAAGATAAGTATATCTGTTTATTGTGCTCTTTACCATACTTGTGGGATAGAGTAGTTGTGGCCATAGGTAATAATACAACTACCTTGAGTTTCAATGATGTGGTCTCATCCTTTTTGTTAGAGGAGATGAGACAGAAGAACATAGAAGGACAGAGTATAAATGCATTATTTGCAACAGGACGCTCCCAAGAAAGAAATAGATATGATTCCTCAAGTGGGATATCTAAGTCTACGGGTAGATCTAAATCTCCTGTAAAGTTTGTAAAGGTATGCCAGAGATGTGGAAAAGAAGGGAACTTCAAGAAGAACTGTATATCCAAAAGCATTGAGAAAGTGAAGGGAGTTGAAGGTTCTTCCTCTATAAAAGAAAAGACCTCCAAGGAAGACGAAGGGGATGTGTACTTGTCTTCTTCAAGCACACATGCAGATCATGAGGCATGTTTGGTTGAATCAGGTGCATATTTTCAAATGAATCTCCATAGGGAATGGTTCTTTGAATATGAAAGGTATGATGGAGATAATTTTTTCCTAGGTCATGACTCGACAACCAAAATGATAGGACGAGGAAAATTCAATTTGAGGTTGATAGATGGAAGGATTAGAAAACTTCCTAGTGTTCTGCACATCCCAAGATTGGTTAGAAATTTGATTTCTATAAGAAAAATGGATGATGCAGGGGTAAAAACAATATTTGAAAGGGAAACCTGTAGGATGGTTCGAGGAGAAATGGTGTTGTTGAATGGATTTCAGATTGAAACTCTATATAATCTACAAGGAAGCACTATTAGTAATGGGTGTAATAGTTCCATTGTTCCTGATATTGGAACTAAATAAGAAAAAAATCCTACAGTCTCTAGAGAAAAGATTATGTCATGGCATCAAATACTAGGGCATATTGGAGAGAAGGGATTTCAACTACTATACTATAAAGGAATGTTTTAAGGTATATCTAACTCCTCTATGGATTTTGATTTCTGTGAACATTATGTATATGGGAAGCATAATCAAGTAAGATTCCCTTCTGGTGCAACGAGGGCAGAAATAATTTTACAACTAGTGCACAATGATGTATTTGGACCTGTTTCAGTTCAATTATTGGGGAAATCTATGTATTATGTCTCTTTTATAGATGATTTCTTGAGGAATACTTGGATATATTTCCTCAGGAAGAAATATGAAGTCTTTGATAGGTTTACAGATTTTAAGGCTCTTGTTGAGAATCAAACAAAAAAAAGAATCAAGGTGTTGAGGATGTATATGTTGACATTATGGTAGTTGTGGGAGGTATTAACCTCCATGTGTAACCTTGACAAGACTAGAATATTCTGGGAAGCAAGAGAAACCTTGAAACATTGGATAATAACCCTAGAAGACAAGTGAGATCAAGAGAATATTTAATATTGAGTTATTAACCTATAAAATAAGAAGTTGGCCTGGATAGGTGACAAAGAAAACTATAAATAAGAGGGCACTAGAGATCATTTGTCACTTTTACTCTCACAACTGCATAAGACTAGTAGTGTGAAATTTTGGAGAGGGAGTGCAACTGCAACTACTGCAACTGGGATTTTGGCTTTTGGGTGGAATTTCTCTTGGTTATGGTTTGAAATTTTTGATTGGTTTTTGGTTATTCTTTCTTGGTACACAACCCTTAGATAAAGGCGCCCTACCTTGGTTGGCTATTGGTATGCTTCTGTAATTATTATATCTATCAAGGTTAAGGTGCTCAAGGGTGGCCTTTGCTCCTATGGTTGGGTGACAACATTTCTATATTGTCTATGGAAAAATGAGCATATCTATTTATTTCTAAAAGGTTGTGGGCCCACACTATATTCACATAATATAACCATTGGAAGATGGATTGGGAAGTTATTTCTTAAGCTCATTATGGAACCATGTTACACATCAAAATTACTCACTTCAATATTGTTACAATTATCGTCATTACAAGTGTTGTAAGTGTTGCATCTTGTCTGCAAGTGTCGCATATTGACCACAAGTGTCGCAAGCGTCATAAACATCATACTACCATATTTAGTATGTTTTTCCTATAAATACATCATAAGGACACTTAATACACCTCAAAGACTAGTCTTGAAGAAGATAAATCAATTGACAAGGAGTACAAGCCCTTTTCCACTGAGAAAGCCACTCAAAAGTCAAATTTGGAAGGGAGCACTCCCCTACATACTGTCAGGGAGTGCTAGCACTCTATACCCTCTTCTATGGGAGAGTTCCAATTCTCTGTGTCCCTTTTGAGGGAGCGTTGGCCTTTTTTGGGTGAAATTTGGTTTGTTTGAGGAAATCAGGGAAGAGTCTCCTCAATATCTGAAGGTGGTTGGATTCGAATATGAGTTCAAGGCATGATATTAAGGAAGATACACAACTGAAGGATAGGAATCTTCAACTTATCCCAAATATATATCAAGTAGTTGGGCCTCTCAAAGCCTATATAAGGAGGCCTTCTCATGGTGAAAGGTACATGAAAAAATTGGAGGTATGAAACCTATGATCTCATAGGAAACATACAATACAAAGATGGAGATTGAGAATTACACCAAACTTATGATCCCATAAGTGAGATTCCATTGAAGAATAATCAATGTATATTACTTGAGCAAAGGGGTTGGACAAGGAGAGCTTGAAGAAGTTGCTACACCTTCATCTGAGGATTGTAAGTACTCTTCATTTGTTCTCATTAATATAAATACATTCTTGGCCTGTTTCTTTCAAGTTTATGTTTGTTCCACATGAAATTATCTTCAGTAGATAGATCTACATTTGAGATAATCTCAGTAGAATAGGAATCTTGTTGTATCTTTTTTTGTTCTACAAGGCCTATCAAAGAACTTGGGATTGAAGCTCAACTTGGACTTTCCAAGGACAAACACCATTTAAAAAGGTACACTTTTCTTCTTCCTCTTCCTTCATTATCTTAATTAGATATAAAAGGATGTCAGTGAACTATGATAGCACCCTTTCTGTCTTGGTTTTAGGGGTCTATATACCAAGAGGGAATCCGCTTGTCCGCAAGAGGATTCACCTGTAACAGAAATTGGCGACTCCACTGGGGAACAACTCTGATTTTTGTTTCCTTTCCTAGATCTTCTTTTATCCCTTTGCCAACTTCTTGACCTACTCCATACTGTCTTGGATTCTTAGATCCAATTGATAGGATCTTGATTTCATCACCTTCAAGTTGATTGACTGATCTTGCTTGATTTTTTTACTTTCTGGGCATTGTTTCTAAATTTTTAGAGGCCAATGCCCCCTACCCTTGCTACCAGAGCGCTGGTGCTCTCTGATAGTCGTACACAAAGAATTGGAATGCTCTGGTGCTCCTTACACCAAATATCTACCCCTTTTCTATGCAAATTCCTTTAGGGTTTCTTCCTCTAAGGTTCAATTTTTGATTTTGGCACTTTCTTAGGGTCTTATCATCTCAATTTATCTTTATCTTGGCCTTCAACACTCTGATTTCTAGGAATTGATCTCTTCTTGTTTGGAATTTTGATATTTTATTCCTTACCTAGAAGTCACTCTTTGTCTTTGACAATTTATAGTCCACTTACTGGGTACTATGCGAGAGAGCGCAGTCGGGTTGTGATCCACTTGTCTCAAAACCCTCTCAGCCTCTTCGCCTGGAGGTCCCCTTGCGGCTATTGGTCCACCGGATGCTGCTGGTCCTACCTCTAGTCAAGGATGTCGTCGGGTCCTGGTGTAGTTTGTTGGGTGCACTGGTCCCACATATATACATAGAAGATACACAAGTATTAGTACTCTTTAGAAATATAAAAATGATATATATAAAAGAAATTAAAAATAAATAACTTTAAAAACATGTTACTTATCTCTCCTTGCACCTCTCTGGGAGGCATGGGCATGTATGGATCCCTAGAAAAGATGATCCCAACGTAGGGGTAGTCCTCAATCACCGGAATATGCCATGCCACCATCTAAAATTTTCATCAAAGGCCTCTATTGTTATAACCCTAAATTGCACCACACATGCTTACCTGGCATCAGGCCAATTCATATCCCTTCATTGCCAAAACATATGCTGAACAACCTCTTTGAAAATTCTCTTGGGTAAAGGTACATGCGCCCTAACCCACTACTGCACGCGTGTGAACACTGGCAGGCCTACTACAACCCACGTTTACCTAACAAAACAAAAAAATAGGAAAGTTGCCAATGGGACAAAAAGATATGGGTCAGTTAACTGAAACTCTCGGCCATGCATGGCCAAGAGTTCGTCCAAAACTCTAGCTCCTTCTAGCCTATAAAAGAAGGGGTAGGGGTACTATTTGGAAGAGGAAAATTATAGCGAAGAAACTCTGCCCATTTTCCGAATCCATTGTCCCAACCCTTTAGCCTTTCCTCAAGCCTAAGGAGAATTAACACTAAGTAGTTGGAGGACAAAAGAAGAGGAGGAGCCCAGAATCAGGATCAAGGAGCGGTGGCCTGTCTCGACTTTTATTGTAAGTTGATTCATTTTGAAAATAATAAAAGAATACTTTTCCCATCCCAATGCATGAGTTATATGTGTTTTGTGTAATTTATGCTTAATTTCTAACCCTCAGATAGAAAAGTAGCATGCATGCATGGTTGCTTGTTTTGATTGCAGGATAACTTTGGAAGGAGCAGTGTAAGCAAGCGGTCAAGAGCGCAACGGAGGATCTACACCAAACATCAGTAAAAAGGTTAGTAGTTCATTTCCATGCATGTATCGTGAAAGAGGGGTTTAAGTTTTGGGTGGTAGGTTGTGTTAGCACTCAAAAACGCACCAACATTTTTGATGGAAAGATGCCTAATTTTGTAGGGAAATTTTCGATAGCTTCCCAAACTCCAAATACAGATATGAAAGCACCATTGGAAAGTTCAGGATTTTTAGATGTCGATCGACTATCTAAACATGCAAAACGGACTCTCCATGACTGAGAAATTTGATTTTGAAAAAATCTGCACTTTCACCAGCGCAGAAGGCAGAATTTTGACTAGTTAGCTGTGGAAAGTAGCGACTTTCAATAGCGCAGGAGTAGATTTTTCAGGCAAGTGCGTTGTTGAAAGCTGTCAAGGCCAGAATAGCCAAATTTTCACCTAGATCAAGAATTTTTTGGTTTAAATGGTTTGAATCCTTCTTCAATAAGCTGGTTATGAATTATCAAATCAAAATCTAAAGGCCATTCTTGGAGATGAAAGTCAAAAGGGCATTTTTTGACTAGATTTAGTGATTTTCAAGGGAAAAATGATAGGGATTTTTGGAACACATCATCAAATTCGAATTCCACTTTCAAAGGAATAGATCAAAGAGCCTTGGAAGGCTAGGCTACACTTCATCAACTTTCAATCAATGTTTGAAGACCAAAAGATAGAGGTTGACCTCATCTTGAGGATCTCTCCTTATCTTTTGTGAATTAGTTTTGACTTTCTATTTTTAGAATATCAGATCCATTGTTTTAGGATCTAAAACTGATTGTAAGAGGCTATAAAGCCAAATACATTTGGAGCTCTAAGGGGTTTGATTCTGGATACAGTAATACTCTTTTGTACTCATACATTTCATTGCTAATACAGATCACAGGTTCCTTTCCATTTTGGTATCAGTTTTTCATATTTCTTCTTCACTGTTATCTTGTTGTCAAACCTTGAATAGCTGTTATCCTATTGTTTGGTTCATGACATTATAATCAGTTTCTTTAGTTGTTTATTAGACCCTGCTTTGCACTGGTTTA
>JASDQU010100686.1:609675-709393 GCA_032191745.1 Picea mariana
TCATTGCTAATACAGATCACAGGTTCCTTTCCATTTTGGTATCAGTTTTTCATATTTCTTCTTCACTGTTATCTTGTTGTCAAACCTTGAATAGCTGTTATCCTATTGTTTGGTTCATGACATTATAATCAGTTTCTTTAGTTGTTTATTAGACCCTGCTTTGCACTGGTTTATGGACAATCTTTTCTTCATCCACTGAAAGCTATTTTACTGTTTAACCAATCTTGGAGAGCACTGTCTATTTGTTTACCATTTGATGTCTGAATGCTATTATATGAATTGAGTTATCCCATTGATCCACCTTTACAAAATACAAAAACATTCATTTCTTAAGTTACCAAGCACCTTTGGTCTGCAACCACAAAGGGTTTCTTGGAGTGATAACAAATTGGCGCCGTTGCCGGGGAGAGGAGATTGAAGCTCAGCTTCCTTGGGAGACGACATAGATCCAATCTTTGATGATAGACAAAGGTTGGACAATACATCGGTTGTAATCATCTATCTAGCGACTCCATGAAGGACAAATTCGGTGGCGACTCCATAATATTCATATGTCAAAGGCATTTGCTTCTCTTTTGGCTCGGAGGTTTGCACCTCTCGACTTTTCTTCAGTTCCTGGTTTCCCACATCCAGTACCTAATATGTCAGAATGGGGAGATTTTCTACCTGTCTTCCGAGAGGAGAAAGATGATAATCCTGTAGAACACCTCCTCAAGTTTCATGAATGCATGGAGCTATTAAATCTGCAGCATGAATATGTTCATATGAAGATGTTTATGTACTCATTGTATGGCGATGCACGTAAGTGGTATTTCCCTTTACCCTCTTCAAGTATTTCGTCTTTGAAAGACTTTCACAAAGCATTCAATCAATGCTGCAAAAAATTCTTTCCAGATGAGCTTTTATTTGATAATTGTTGTGAAGAATTTAACTTGCATAACAAGGCTGAAGATGTAAAGAGGGAAGGATCTCTCCATCACCTTTCTAATGATCTCCATGATACTGTACCTTCTCATCAAGATGAACCACAAACGGATGATAAAGGAATTGAAGATTCTTCTATTAATAATACTTCTTATTTTCATCAATTTGAATAATTTGTTTATTTAGTTATCCATCATAAGGATCATTTTCCCTCTGAGGTTTATGAAGGTTTGGTTACTTCTGAAAGTTCAATTGTCCACCAAAGAGATGATCAGAAATGTATTCATGTTGTGGTTAATGATCTTCATGAAGAGTATGCTGCTGAAGTGAATACTATTCATCATGATCAGAAGATCAGTGATTCACATCATGATAGCCATAGTGATGCTTTTGTTATTGCATCAAATGCATCTCTTGAATTATGTTGTCACGAAGAGGAGATTGTTCCCATTGAAAATTTGAAAAGTGAAGAGCAGATTTTAGTATCAGCGAGTAACAGCTTCAGATCTGCAGTGGATGTGGAGGACAGCCTACCATTTCCAGATTTGTAGAAAAAGACAGAGCGCAGCAGACATTTGCAGGAAGGGCAGCAGAAAGATTCAGATCAGAAGTCTGTATTATATGTTCTTCAAGCAGATCTTGAGCAACCTGCATTCAACAGTGTGATTAGTAAAGGTAGTTTTCAGCATCTCTTCAATTTACAAATGGAGCAGCAGTTCAAAGAGGTATTTCTTTCTGACATTTATGACCCCATTGATAACTATTTCCAATCAATGAGCAGCAAGTGTGTTAAAGCATTTTGGTCAGAAGAATATTGTCCTTATCATCTGTTCAAACCTCTTTGCTACATGATATGGATTCCTTTACTTTTTGGGTCTAGATCAAGCAAGTTATCAGTAAATCATCTCCTGACATGGCTTCATTGGAAGCACGAATTCACTTAATAAGATCCAGTACTGTTGGTTTAGATGTAGGAGTAGACAGAAAAATAAGCTCTTCATACGAGTAGTTAGATCTTTTTCAGTTTTTTTGAGTTCATGAATAAGCAAAGACACATTGAGTGTTGATGGAATTGTAGTTTTAGAGGTAAAGTTCATCGCACCAGCAATATCTGCACGCAGTGCCCTTCCCTTGCTTGCTTGGCTTCCTGCACATGAAGAATCCATAGTTTTATTATCAGAAAAGACAGTTCAAAATTTCCTAGCTTTGCAGAAAGTCTTGTTGTCAAAACAAATGTTCAAACAGTGGAATTACAAATTCTGAGAAAACAATGTGGCTACTGCTGATGTTGTTTTGTTTTTTCACTGAGTTTATTCATCTTTTGACAAGGATTCATAGGAAAGTGTGGAGGTCGATCAGCCTTTTGTAAGTTCACTTGCATTCTAATATTCCTAAAGAATATAGGTATTTTGCCGCTCTTCTATTTTGATCGATGGCAGGTTACTGTGGATAAGAAACCGGCTCTGCACCACAAATTCCATTTTTGAGGCCCGAGCTTTTGTAGATAGGGGTGATCTATCAAGAACACAATTAAGTTTAGGCATAAGGAGGGTTGTTGTTCAAGGATCTACTACAGCACAGGCGGGAGACCAACTTTGCAGAGTGCTTAAGTCTAAGTTGACAGAGAGATGCCACATGGGAATACTCTGATGATAGCTTAAGCGCAGATTGTGACTACAAGACATCCAAATGGTAGGCATGCTACTGCATTCACAGACAATGTGCCCCAAAACCTCAAGCTACTATGTCAAGGACGCTTCTCCTTTCAAGACACAGGGGATGTGTCCAGATCAGAGGTTCATGATGTCTATGTCAAGCTTCCAGTTTCACGAAATGATG
Source organism: Picea mariana (assembly GCA_032191745.1). Taxonomy (NCBI): domain Eukaryota; kingdom Viridiplantae; phylum Streptophyta; class Pinopsida; order Pinales; family Pinaceae; genus Picea; species Picea mariana. The sequence goes on from JASDQU010100686.1 coordinate 612,439, forward strand.
CCTCTGTTCTAGCCATGCACCAACCCTGAAACAAAAAAAAAAAACATACTTTGTAGCTTAGCAGTATCATGGTTACTTTGTGGACCACATGTTATGAGGCCAGAGGCATATCTGATGACTGCATTTGTGACTGCAAGTTTCTCTTTAGCAGTCCCAACTTATGATTATCAGGAGATTGGGGTGTTGGTGGCTCTATTTCGTCTCTTCAATACCTGTGTTGGAATCATCTCATCTTCACTTGCAAGATTGAGAATCATATACGTGTCAAATGATATGTGTGCCGGTCGAGTGAATATTGGAGGAGGCAGATCAAGGGCAAATCATCGCCAAATAAACAAAGGAGGTGCGGAAATCGCTTCAGAATGAGGAGGACGCGTGCAGTCAAATTTGCATGAATAGATGACACGAAATTTCATGAGATCTACTTCATAACTGAATGCAAATCACATGCTGATATTTTGATGATCACACATGATCAGGATAACGTCATAATGGAGCATAGTCACATTTTAAATTTATTCAAATTGGCATTAAGGTTCCTCAACGTTTCAAACAGAGTTAATGCACCGAAATGTTCTCATGAATCTGCGCAATGGAAATCTCTTCTTCAGCCAGGTGACAGAAGACGAGCAAGACACCGTTTCGAAGGGAATTTTCACTAGAGTAGTGATCTAATTCAACCAGGAGGAGTCGACATTCAATTTCAATCACATGATTTCAGCAATAAGTTCCTAAATTTCCTGCTATAGGTTAGTCGTGTCACGTTTTGCTAAGTTTCTTTCTTTGTAAGCTGGAGATTACCTAAATTCTCGGTCTGTTAAAAACCTCCTTCCATTTCGAATCTCAGCCATTTGCTTAAAGAAAGAAGTCTATTCAACAATTCCTGATTGATAGCTAAATAAGTCTATCCGTCATCTTCTGAAAGTTGAGTCACTGTTCTTGTTTAAGTTTCTGTTCCATTTGAACAAATTCTAGATACAATCTCGCTCTGTGCCATGTCACATTGAGTACCCAATCCTTTGGTTAAATGTTCTTGAGTTTATTCCCAGATTTCATCCATAAATCTAGTTCAAATTAAATATGCCTCATATCCATTGGTCATTTCCTGAAATCTCGAGTTAATATACTGCTTATCCATGTCATATTTCTGTTTCGAATGGTTCCTTCATTGTTGAACTATAACTCGAGATGATTCAAGTGGTAGAGTCCCATTATCATTGCTAGGATCTGTTTTATATTTTCCAGAAATATTGTTCTAGTGTGGTGACTCATAAATCAATCATCATACTCTGCCTTTGACTCGAATTGTGAGGGAAGTGTCTCTTCATTTGCATATATCATCTCCAGATTTTAAGGCACAGGAAATAGGGCAACCAATTGAAGAAGAACAGAGCCAAGATGTTTCCTCATCTACTGAACCATCTGGACCATCTACATCAAAGACTAGTAAAGTTTCAGAATCTTGTGACATTCCTGTTGGAAAATGTGCACCTATAATTTTGAAGAACAAGGCTCCAAGATGGCATGAACAACTGTAGTGTTGGTGTTTGAATTTTCATGGGCATGTAACCGTGGCTTCTGTGAAGAATTTCCAGTTAGTTGCTGCCATAGACCCTAGTCGGCCAGGAGCACAAGTTGATCAAGATGCGGTTCTTCTCCAGTTTGGTAAGGTTGGGACGGACATGTTTACAATGGACTATAGATATCCTCTGTCAGCCTTCCAGGCATTTGAAATATGCTTGACCAGCTTTGGTACTAAACTTGCTTGTGAATGAGCTGTATTTGGGATGTAGCTTCTCAGGAAAGAAAAACATAATTGATAACAATGATTTGGGGTTGCTTATGAAGACGTCAGTCATCTGATGGTTTAAAAATGTCAGATGGGTCTGTCTCAGATATTGAAGTAGCTGGTCAGACGGGAAAAGCGACCCCTGATCCAAAGGGTGTAGCTGATATCCCAATGAGTGACAAAGCATCTGTTATCTTGTCTGCAGATATAATAGCAACAAATGAACATCTAAATCTTGACAGCTCGGATGCTAGTCTGGAGACAGAGAATGGTGGATGCATGCACTATCTGTAGTATGTACAACCATACAACTAGTGGCAGCCAACTGACTGGTGCTCTGCTCTTAATGATTTTGCTGTATAACCTATATGACATTGAGAACAGAGTTTTTACGTGCAGAAACAAATATTACATTAACATAGTGAATGAGATTGGCCCTATTGAATCCTTGCTTAAGATTTTGGTTCTGAAAATGATATATCTATTCGTGCTGAAGCAGATGGTGCACTACAAGCTCTTTCTTCCAGATTAGACAGCGCAAAGAGATCTTTGGTGGATGCAGATGGCTTTCCTATTTTCATCAGTGCAATTCTAGTTCCTTCAAAGGAGTTTTCCTATGGAGCAGCTGTCCAAGATTTGCAAGAAAATGCTATGGATTCTTTAGCTAATATTTCCAGTGGCTCGCATAGAGATGTGCAGTTGAATCCTTGTCTTGCTAGTATGTTAATGTTTACCTTCACAGAACTTTTTTTCATACAGAAGCAGAGAAATTGCTTGTTGGACTGATAACTACAAGTAATAGTGAGGTGCAGATCAAGGAGAATGTGGATGCAATCGGTTATTATCAAGTTCACCCTCTTACTTTCATTGTTCATGTCTATGATGATGAACTGAATAGTGGGACAAATCCTAGCAAATTGGTCACTATGAAATTTGAATACTTGCTAAAGTTGCATATTGTTTGTGTTGGGGTTGATGGTATGCAAGGAGGCAGTCAGAACAATTTTCTTATAAACTTATTTCCAGATAACACTAGGATTGAGCTTCCTCATCAGATAGCTAAACTGTCTTCAGGTCTCAACTTTGCATATGATGAGAAAAGAGCACAAAGGCCATTTAAATGGGTTCAGCACTTGGCAGACATTGACCTTTTTGCCTGAAGCTCCTTCATTTCTTGATGATAACATATCTGAAATTGACGAAGCTGAAAAAGGCGCATCAACTTTGGCGGTGATGAATATATATAGGCCACTACATCTGTGCACTATTTTTTACCATATCTGCATTTGGCTATGGCTTACTGGCATCTGAGGAAGAATATTTACACTTAAAGGATGTATACTATTCTAAGCTGAAGGATTTTATGGGAAACTGCTGCAATAGAGTGCAAGACTGGGTTGCACACATTGACCATCTAATGAGCAACATGAGAAGTGAAGCCTGAGTAAATTCACATGTTAGGGAAAAAGAATAAGATAAATCAATCAGTCGCCAAGAAATTTAAGTGCAGAACAGAGCAGAGGGATATTCTTTTTGCATATAATTGAGATTCATCCAGTTTTCGATTTTTGGGTAAGTTTTTGTTTTCGGTGGGTTAGGCGAGCCCGTGTGTGTGCTCATTAACCACCGAAAAGGATGAATGACTCCATGGCCCAATACTAAAAGGCACAAGGTATACTAGGTTCTTGGAAACCTCACAGGGAGGTATCCATCCCAATTGGAGCCAGATGTTAGCACTAAAAAATGCACCAACATTTTTGATGGAAAGATGCCTAATCTTGTAGGGAAATTTTCGATAGTTTCCTGAACTCCAAATACAGATATGAAAGCACCATTGGAAAGTTCAGGATTTGTAGATATCTATCGACTATATAAACATGCAAAATGGACTCTCCATGACTGAGAAATTTGATTTTGAAAAAATCTGCACTTTCACCAGCGCAAAAGGCAGAATTTTGACTAGTTAGTTGTGGAAAGTAGCGACTTTCAACAACGCACAAGTAGATTTTCTAGGCAAGTGCGCTGTTGAAAGCTGTCAAGGCCATAATAGCCAAATTTTCGCCCAGATCAAGAATTTTTGGGTTTAAATGGTTTGAATCCTTCTTCAATAAGCTGGTTATGAATTATCAAATCAAAATCTAAAGGCCATTCTTGGAGATGAAAGTCAAAAGGGCATTTTTTGACTAGATTTAGTGATTTTCAAGGGCAAAATGATAGGGATTTTTTGCACACATCATCAAATTCGAATTTCACTTTCAAAGGAACAGATCAAAGAGCCTTGGAAGGCTAGGCTACACTTCATCAACTTTCAATCAATGTTTGAAGACCAAAAGATAGAGGCTGACCTCATCTTGAGGATCTCTCCTTATCTTTTGTGAATTAGTTTTGACTTTCTATTTTTAGAATATTAGATCCATTGTTTTAGGATCTGAAACTGATTGTAAGAGGCTATAAAGCCAAATAAATTTGGAGCTCTAAGGGGTTCGATTCTGGATACAGTAATACTCTTTTGTACTCAGACAATTCATTGCTAATACAGATCACAGGTTCCTTTCCATTTTGGTATCAGTTTTTCATATTTCTTCTTCACTGTTATCTTGTTGTCAAACCTTGAATAGTTGTTATCCTATTGTTTGGTTCATGACATTATAATTAGTTTCTTTAGTTGTTTATTAGACCCTGCTTTGCACTGGTTTATGGACAATCTTTTCTTCATCCACTGATAGCTATTTTACTGTTTAACCAATCTTGGAGAGCACTGTCTATTTGTTTACCATTTGATGTCTGAATGTTATTAGATGAATTGAGTTATCCCATTGATCCACCTTTACAAAATACAAAAACATTCATTTCTTAAGTTACCAAGCACCTTTGGTCTGCAACTACAAAGGGTTTCTTGGAGTGATAACAGGTTGAAAGGTCATTTCTTTACGGTCAAAATCTGCATGCAAGTCTGACCCTAGTTTGCTAGTCCATAGGGTATTATTTCCCAACAATAGAATCGGCGACCATACTGAGGAAGATACTCTTTAGGGTTTTCGGATTTAGTTGAGTTTTTGGGTAGTTTAAGAGATTAGATTTTCTGTTTCTTTGCCTGTCTTTTTCAGTAAGGCCTGAGTTAGCAAGGAGCCTGGTTCTTTATACCAATTTTCCCTGACTGTTGCTTGACGACAATTTTTGGGACACACAGAGGTACACGCGTCTTGCAGAAGGCCTGTACGCATGTGGCCGCGCCCTAACCTTCTATAGCCCATGTGTGAACACTTGCTGTAGAGGTTTCATTAGTGTGTAGGAGTCAGAAAGCTTGAGAGGCAGTCCTCCTCTTCTCTATCAGAATTTTACATTCTCAGGGGGCTTTCTGGATCCTGTCTGAGTCTTACTGGTTCATAGTCTTGTCTCAGTTTGCTTTATTGCATTTTTTTATTCCCTGCAATTATTTTTCTTTTCTGTTAAGAAGAAGCATCCAAGCCTTCAAGAGATCCTGGTTATAAATACCAGAGGCCTCTTCCTGGTCTGGGCTGCCTGTGTTTATTTTTGTCTGGTAGTTTATACATACACGCGACCTATGCAAGTGCAGCCCATGGGTACACACGCTTTGTTGTAGCTCAGCACGCGTTTGTACGCGTGCTGTTTCAGTGACAGAGGCATGCTTGACAGGTTGCTTTTCAATCAGGGTAGGGCAGTCATCCCCCCCTATGGTGAGAAGTGTTCGTCTCAGGTGTTTGAGCCCAGGGTTGAACAGTCAGTAGGTTAGGGCCTCTTACCCTTAGCCTGTTTTTTCTTAGTTGATAGTTGATAGAAAAGATAAAAAAGAAAAATTTTGTTTTATGGTTTTTAGACAAGCGTAAGAGTTGGTGATTTCTTGATTGCCATTGTGTGTCTTTGCCTTGATTCTTAGAGATCCGTGCTTTAAGCCAAAAATTTGTTTTTTCTTGGTTTTGTGCTTGTCGGTATTTTCCCTTTGTTGCTTGATTAGCACGTAAATAAAAAAAAAAAGAAAAAAAAAATCTTTTCATTTTCTTCTTTGTTTGAAGGTTGTGTTTCTGCATCAATAGCTAGGGAGAAGTATTTTGTTCATAAGTTTTTGCAGTGCATTTAGAGCATAAGTAGCTCGTAGTCGAGCAAAATTCCTTTATGTTTGCTACATGAAATCTTAGAAAAATTGAAAAGAAAAAGAAGTCTTTCTTTGTGAAAAGTTGTTGATTTTTGCATTTAGTAAAAGTCTTTTGTTTCCAACTTTTTTCATTCGTTTTTTATTTGAGTCTTTACACATCATCAGTTTCACCTTCATACCCTGTGACGTAAAAAAATCCCATAAAAGCAATGCTAATTTAAAATCTATTAGACTTTTTGTTTGTAGGGTTCATACACTAGTTCAGGACTAGGGCCTTGGATTAGGTTGGAGAGGAAACTCTCCAAGGCCACTCAAAACCAAACATTGGAGTCTGTGATAGGGAGTGTAGAAGTCCATTTTCATGGAAGTTATCCAGGACCCCCCTCTAACATAGGGGCTAAACACGAGGTTGCATAAGGAAAGGTAGCAGAGATAACCCCTCCAAAGCCGGACCGAGCATAGTGGAGAACACATATCGAGGGCTTGTTGTGGGATTTCGCCGTTTGTATTTGCCACGAGGCTTCATGGGTCTTGAATCTGTTCGAGGTCCTCAATTGTCTTCCGGACCATTTGCTCTCGATACCCTTGATAGGTTTTGGGCTTGATACCCTGCTCATTTTGGTCTACCCGAATATCGACTGTACCCACCTGGTGACTGTTCGCGTGCTGGAAAACTAGTTGCTAATATTTTTTAGGGACATACACAAGTGACTGCGAGGGTATACCGTGGTACCTAGTGTTGTAGGAAAATCTCCCTGTGGACAGGTAGATCACCTCTAGAGCTTGACCTTAACCCTAGATAGAAAAATTCTTATCATGGACACTGACTTCCTTTCAAATCTATCTAAACTAACACATGAGAAGGAAGAATGACAGAAGTACCTTTTTATCGATGTTTGTCCCTGCACGCTCCGAGTTGTGCTCCAATCCTTTGCTCCTCACTGAGTTCTATGGACAAAACAAGATACTACCACTTCCTACTCTATTGATGTTAGCTTGAAAATAGATCTATCAACTAGTGATAAGTTCATGTGACATCAGACACAAACTAGAAAGAAACAGGCCAAGCGTGTCATATTGATGAGAATAACGATAGCAGTACTTACAATCATAGATGCGAATGCAACATCTTCGTCAAGTCCTCTTCGTCTAACCCTTGCCTGAAAGTTCCACAATCTGGATGACAACATCTTCACTGATTACTCTCCTTTGGTTGACTGTGTGTTCCTTATGGGATCATAAGTTTCATGCTGATAATTCTTCCCCCTTTCCACCATCATAGAACCTGTTTATATAGGTTAAGAGGAGCTTAACCTCTTGAGTTATCTTTAGAACAAGTTGGGAACCTTCTCCTTAGATCAGGGATCTCTTGATGAAACCAAGAATTCGAGCACAACTGCCTCCTAATCTTGAATGATCCTCCCCTTATTCTCCTCAACGGGCCAACTACTGCCTTAGATTAGGCAGTGCTCCCTTAGAAGGGGCATCAGAGCGCTATAGCACTCCTTGGTAAGCCTTGGGGAAGCGCCAGCGCTCTCAAGATGAGAAGCGCTCCTTCAAAGGGGGCTGGGGAGCGTTATAACGCTCCCTAAAGCATTATAGGGGAGCACCAACACTTTTAGAGCTGTAGTAGGGGAGCGCTCCCCCTCAAAACCTTTGTCTCAGGGTTCCTTTCAGGTGTCAAGAGTTATTTGACTTCAGTATGCCAATTCTCCTCCTTCAAATCAGTCATGTGAGATGTTATAAGTGCTTCCTTAGTGTCGTTGACATGGCAGCATGTCTGAACATCTTTTGCGACACTTGTGACCAACTTACGACAGTTGTGAAAGTTGATGCGACACTTACGACAATTGAGAGGGACAATGCGACACTTATCCAACTGAGCAATTTTGACGTGTAACAGAATGCCCCCCAAAGTATGAAGTTAGAACATGCCAACTGATAACTGAAATACTTTGTAGATGCTCAAGCAAGGGTGTAGACTTGGAGAACCTGACGAAAGCTGCACACAAACATCCAACAAATATCATGACACATTTCAAAACCCAAGGCAGGCATACCTATGCTTGGGTGATCAAGATTTAGTAGGATATGGCCACCATAAAATACACTGCGGATCCATAATTGTATTGATGAAAAGGTATAGCCACCAAAGATACAATGTGGATCCATACGTTGATGACTCGGACTGATCGTAGCCACGAAGAATACACAGTGGATCTACGAGATGACAAGACATAGCCACGACCAATACAAAGTGGATCTATGTAACAGTGTATGTGTCATTTGTCCCATAGAATTCCTTCACAGCCTGGGCGAAGCATATATCAAAGTGATGGCTCAACCTAGGGTCTTCATACCAATTCCAATATGGTACGAATCTGACCATGTGAATAGATGTCTTGACATCAAACACGGCAGAAACCACTTGATTATTGGTCAATGGTGTGAACCGTTAACAAGTGCGAGGGAGATCACCATTAATGTCAATGATTCCCAAGGTACCTTAGTACATTCCAACGAATGCGAATGGATGAGCTGAAGTCGAACACCCGTGGAATGATTCGATCAGAGTTCAATGATGTAAACCTACTGTCAAATGTGAGGAGGCCTGCCATTAAGGCATGCAGGTCCCAAAGTACTAACTGGTTTCTAAGTCTAATTCCTAGATAATGTGTTGGATTTGACAGGAATAGACTCGTTGAGGGAGGGCCTTGATGTATCCCCCATCAATGACTCGAAACGGACATGGAGATATAATTGGTAGATCAAATGAACATGGACTGACACAGGTTTTGAGGCAAGATATTTGGGATGGCTGACTCTCGAGGTGGATACTTCCCTTGAACACTGAGGCACGACAGAAAAACATGACATGGACCAACACTATGCAATGGATACTGTGACTTGTGTCAGGTGACCCAAAGGAGTGAAAGGAAACTCAAAGGATTGGCTCAGTGCAGAGGTTCGGCGGATTATGATATGTGCAAAGTGACAAAGTGTCGTGTTCAAGGTTGAATCTAAGGAATGTTGGGTGTTGTTCTCAAGAGACTTCTTGGCTTGCTCCTTTCAATTTTTTCCCCCATCCAGATAAATGAGTACCTCTTTTTGATTTAATGAGCTCGAGGAGGATAACACATGCTCGATATAACTCACCTTCAGTAAGTTCCTCTTCCTTTGTTTAATGAACCGGAAGAAGTAAGGGTTCGTTCCCATATGGGTCTATCGATGTGTGCTTTAACGAGTCCAAAGAAAGAAAACTCAAAGGTTTTTCAGGATTATAGAGTTTGGAAAAACACTTAAAAGAGAACTCTCTCAGTTCCTTTTTCGTACAGTAGTCCAACGAGACTGAAAAAGGGTTAAACTATCACTCAAAAGACGCTCTTTCTGACCTTTTAACGAGTGTGAAAGAAAGCAAGATCACTCGACAATCTTTTCATATTTAGAGAGTCTGAAAAGGGTTTAAAGGAGACTCCAGGGGGGTTCCTTTTTCGTGTGTTCGTATCCGTATGGGTCCAAAAAAAAGATAAAAGTTTACCTGGTTACGTTCTCATATTGTCGAGCTTGAGAACGAACTAAGACTATGCTCATAAATGCAACAAGGTGAATGATTCATTAGAACTGTCCAGAAACCTGCAATGCCAGAAACCACAAACCAGAGTTTAGTGAAGCCATTTACATGACCATACCTTATAAAAAATGAAATTTTATAAATAACAATTGATTTAAAAAACTCATTTACCATTTCATTTGCAAGGGTTTTTGGAGTGTTGGAGAATCTCAATTTGAAGCAAATCTTGTTTTTCTCGGTGTCAGAGCTACGATCGACCATTTCCCTCGCCGTTCGAACCAGGTAGGTGTTCATCCTTTGCTCTTTAAATTGTATGGTTTCAAATTGATTTTCATGGCATTATTGATTTAAAACACAAAGCCCTAGGTCGCCCCTTTTTGAACCAAATCAGCCTCCTTTTAAAAGTTGATGAAATAGAGGGATTATTTTACAAAAATGTATTAGAGAAGGGTTGTTAGAATGTCCATACCCTTGCAATCAATTAGACTGATCGTTTTAGCAAAAGAAACTCATGAAAATTCCCCTCAATTACCCACGCATCCCCTCCAAGTCGATTTGCATTTTTAACACGTTTTTATCATTGTTTGGCAAATATTAAAGGGTGTGGTGGTTAAAAAGGGTGATTGGTTGCTTTTAGATGACATGGGCATTTGATTTTATGTTTTAAAATGCTTTTTGAAAATCGCCAAAATCACAAAAACGTGAGGAATAATGAAATTCTTGATTTTTTGTTTTGTAAGTGTCTTCGGCAATCATGATTGAATGGAAAGAGAGGGAACATGAGATGAATGATTTATCCGCTCTACAGAGTCCCCATACGCGAGCCACTTTGTGAGCCTGTGGCTTGCTCAAGTTTTTCAAATTGCAAAAAATGAAGAGAGAGATGTTATTACTTGAACACATGATTGACCTTTGGGATGTTGTGGAACAGGGATTCCGTATCAGCACACAACTCCTAACCATTGAGTTGGAAGATGTGTACTTTTTGACCGGCCTCTCAAAACGAGGGGTCCCCATATCTTTTACTGGGCAGAGGGCGTTACCTGAGCAGGTGGATGTGTATCTGGCATGCCACTTCGTTCCGGGAGTAAACTTGGTAGGGGGAAGGATCCCTATCAAGGATATACGAGATCTGCCTCTTCGGTCTATATTATTTGCTATCACAAGCGTGAGTGGTAGAACTAGTGCTCATTTGGCATCGAGATCACAGGTGGCCTATGGTGTTCAGTGTTTGGAACCAACACTGTTTAATTGGAGTGCAGCGTTCCTTTGGAATGTGAAGGAACAAATCTCACAGTGCAGGACTGGTCAGAAGCAGTTCGAATATGGCTCATTTTTAGTCTTGTTTTTCTTAGAGCGCATCCCTCAAATGCAGCCCCAGATAGTGCTGGCAGTAAGACCAGTGGATGAGCCTCGGATGGAGAGGTGGACTAGTCTGTCCCCGAGGCTAGTCTCGGAGTCAGAGTGATACTTTACTGGTGATTTCTTCGCCTGGATGAGACGGCAGTACCTCTAGATCGAGGACTTCCCTTATGCCGATGTAGACTTCCATGGGAGTATGGACTTGATTTTTTTCGAGGGGGAAGATTGGGACGAGTCAGGTAAGAGACTAAGCCGTTCCTTGTCTAGTTTTTTTGTTTTTTGATGTATATTTATTTTTTTTGGGTACGTAAAAGAGTTTTAATAGATGTTTTTTTCCCAACATGCAGACAAGGGAGCAGTGCGCCCAGTTGATATACCAGTGCCAGGGCATCGTGGAGGCACCCCAGTCGCAGCAGACCTAGTGGTACTAGTGGCAGGTCTCCGGGAGGTTGAGAGGAACCTCCAAGGCCTTACGATGGGTATCCATCCTCTGCGAAGGGGGGATGTGCCTTTATATCTGCAGCAACACACTGTAGGGGTGCCAGAGAATATCAATTCTTTGTTGAGGTGTGTAGTGCATGCAGTAGTATGTTACTCACAGCACAACGCCGTGCGGGGAGATTAGAGTCTCCCGTGGTTATGTTTTTGTATACCTTGTCAGGCAATGTTGTATGGGTGAATGGACCCAATATTTTTCTCTCTTACATACTTTTTGATGTAACACAAACATTTCAGTCACGCCATCTATATATATATACAGTTTCAAGTTTTTATTATGCCCATGATTTTTACATGATGATGTCTGTGATGTGTTTTAATTTACATGCAATGTACAGTTTTGCTTTCCTTGAATCTTATATGTGGGCAAGGTACCAATCCATAATATAATTTGCTAATGAATCCGAAACACCATTAAGTTATCTTAGAATGTGTCTATATTCGATGTAATCAAACATTCATTCGAGACGACGAACTTGCAAGTGTAGGCGTAGTAGGATAGGACTGCAGATAGCGTAGATACGGTTGAGTTGACGAACCACCAGTTGGGAGTCTAAGTAAATAATGATGCGAGAAATACCTAGAGAGGAGGCTTGGGTCAGTAGTCCAATGACAGCATGATATTCTGCCATATTGTTGGTTGCTAGTCCTAGACAAATGCCTCCTGAACTCACCACCTAGTCAAATTGGTAAATAACCCAAGCTGCTGAAGCAATGTTCCGGGTATGTCGTCTAGCGCCATCCGCGAACCCAAAAAATATAGGAAAGGAAGACATCATCTGCGCATGAAAACAAAAGCACAGTCATGAGTGGCAACAGCAAAGACTCGAGCACGTGAAAGAAATAGACACACCAAAACTAAATACAATAATGTACAAAGTACGAATGCTAGGTGATGTAGGCATAGTACTTCTTAAGGTAAATCCCGTTTCGGGGCTCTCCTAGGGAGATTCCGTCGTGATCAACTAGTTCATAGGCACCTTTATGTAGGACACGCTTCATGATGTAGGGACCGTGTTACATGGGTTCTAACTTTCCTATCCCCAATTTATCGTGAGCTTGGTCATAAACAAGGACTAAGTCTCCTTCCACGAAAGTCCGAGGGTGGATGGATTTGTCATATTGACATTTAATTTGTTTTTGATGTGTCTCATTGGCGAGAGCAGCATCGCGATGTGTTTCATCCAGTTTGGATAGATACAAAAATCGTTCTTCTTCGGCGGAAGTATGAGGCAGGAGTTCTACTTTCAGTTTGAGTGATGGAATCTCGCACTCGATTGGTAGGACAGATTCAATTCCATAGACCAACTGAAAGGGAGTGAATCTAGTTGAAGTTTTCACAGAGGTGCGATAGGCCCAGAGAGCGGAGAAAAGTTGTAAATGTCACGATGTTTTGTTTTCCCCTACCATGCATTGGATCATGGTTTTTAGGACTTTGTTGATAGCCTCAACTTGTTCGTTCACTTGAGGGTAGTAAGGGGATGAGTTTTCATGGAGAAAACCCAATTTGACATGTAACTCACTCATCATCTGGTTTTTGAAGTGTGCACCATGGTCGGTGACGATGGCGTATGGTACACCAAAATGAGTTATGATGTGGTTGAAAAGGAAAAGAGCTGCAGTACGGCCATCATTTAGGAAGGTAGGCATAGTCTCAGCCCATTTGGTGAAGTAATCGACGGCGACGATGATGTAACTGTGCCCCCCGGCTGAGGTAGGCTTACACTGCATGAAATCAATGCCCCATTTGGCAAAGGGGCCGATGGCGATAATTGGGTGCAGCGGCATAGGGTGGGTGCATGCCTTCTTGTTAAAGATTTGGCAGGGTGGGAATTTCTTGACAGCCTCGATACAATCTTTGAAAATCGAGGGCCAAAAATAGACGGCACGTAGGATTTTTTGGGTTGTGGCCATACTGAAAAGGTGGCTACCACAGGCACCAAGGTGACAATCATTCAAAATGCATTCAACCTCCTTGTGAGTCAAACATCACCGAAGGATGGTGTCGATACCACGGCGATATAGGGTGTCGCCAAGGATAAGATAATGGCGAGAGTGATGACGAATGCGTCGACACTCTTCACGAGAGATGTTGGGCTGAAAACGTTGTGTTTGAAGGTAGAGGAGAATGTCTCCATACCAAGGATCAGAGGTGTTGATGAGGAAGAGAGATTCATCGGGGAGAGAATCTCTAGGTTCGATGTTTTCATCGGCACGAGGAAAAGCGCAGATGAGCTCAGCAAACACCAGGGATTTTTTGGCTTTTGCCTTCGTAAACTCAAGATCAAATTCTTGAAGAATAATGATCCATTTCGAATATTTGCCCCCAATTACTTGACGTGTCAGGACGTGGTACATGGGGTTGGAGTCTGCGATTACCGTGGTGGTGCGTAATAAGATGTAATGGCAAAACCTTTGGACAGCGATGACATCTGCCAGAGCCAGTTTCTCAACATGCGAATATCTAAGTTTGGGTCCAGATAAACTCTTGCTCAGATAGTAAATCACATGTTCTTCGTCGTTGGAGTCTTCTTGGACTAACACCATTGCGATGGTGGAAGTAGAAGCGTCCAAGTAAAGGATATAATCCTTTGTATATTCAGGTGGATGTAACAAAGGTGCATGGGTCAAAGAATGCTTAAGGGAATCAAACGACCATTGAGCTACGTCATCCCAAATGAAAGGGATGTTCTTTTGCAGTAAGCGCATAAATCCTTTTGTAATCTCGGCATAATTGCAGATGAAACGGTGAAGAAAGTTTGCTTTTCCTTGTAAACTTTGGAGTTGGGTTAAATTGGTGGGTGGAGGTAAGGCTAAGATGGCCTTGATCTTTAAGGGGTCCACCCTAATCCCATCTTTGGAGACAATGAAGCCAAGGAGTCGACCAGATTCGACAGCGAAAATGCATTTGTGTGGGTTCAGATGAATAAGGTAGAACCTACATCGCAGAAAAATCACGCGTAAGTGGTCTATGTGATCGGGTCGATTTAGCGAATGTGCAGGTAAATCGTCGAGATATGGTTCTGCAATGTGTTTAATGTCATGAAAAGCGTACGACATGGCTCGCTGGAAAGTGGCTCCAGCATTTTTAAGGCCAAAAGGTAGCTTTCGGTAGGCGAAAGTTCCCCAAGGGTAGATGAAGGCTGTCTTGTGTTGATCTGTAGGCAAGATTTCAATCTGGTTATATCCAGAAAAGCCATCCATGAAAGAAAAGATTATGCTCCCTGTGCAGTTATCTATGATTTGGTTGATGAAGGGCGTAGGGTAGTTGTCCTTAGGGCAAGCTTTGTTGAGGTCTTGATAGTCAACGCAAACACGGATGGTCCCTTGTTTCTTAGCAACCGGAATGAGGTTGGAGACCCATTCGGTTAAAGGGACGGGATAGATGAAGCCAGATTTTAGAAGTTTTTCAACTTTTGCCTTTATAGTTGCAACTTTCTTGGGATGAACCGGGCGAAGCTTTTGCCGAACCGGTTTCGTGTCAGGGTAGGTTTTGATTTTGTGTATTATGATCTAAGGATCGATCCCTGGCATTTCCTCATAACTCCATGCGAAGACATCATGGAATTCCTTGAATAAAGCGGTGTAAAAGACCACTTCGTCGGGTGTGCAATTAGCACCAAGGTTGATGTTTTCCATGACACCTTCTTTGATTGAAATGTCAATCATAACCGTGGTAGAGATGTTACCCATGTTCCCCTCAGAGAGAGTATTTGTCGTGAGGATAGGAGATTGCGGAGCTTCGATAACATTGGGGGGTAAGACATATCGTATGTCTTGGATTTCTTTCAAAGGTAGAAGAAAAGAGGATCGATGGTGGTTGTCATCCCATGGAAAATCATCGATGCTAAGCATCTCCATGATAGATTCGTCTGAAGGAAAAATATGGGAAATGTAATCGACTGCGGATGATAGGGAATCTAACCAAGAGGGCACCAAATAAGTATCGGGTGCCAATGAATGTGAATCGTTTGATGAGGGAGAGGTAGACTGGATAGCTACATATGCAGCCTCGGTTGGGCTCAATGGCATTGTGTCACTGAGCACATCGAATTCCAAAGGATTAGGCACAACCCAAGGGTCAGATGATTCCAAGGATTGATAAGGCAAAGTCGAGATCATATTGATGGTGGCAATATGATGTGTAGTAGGTGGAAGTGGTGTAGGGAAGGTACCCATGAGACTAGAATCTTTCAATAAGCCAACACCAACGCTTTCATACGTAACCGGGTGGTCTCCCAGAAAAGGAATATTGTTGGTAGAAGGGATGTGCGCGTCGGGTGTGCAAAAATCGAGCTGATCAATGGTAACAATTTTGTCTTGATGGGGGAATTGTACACATCGAAACATCGACGAGGCGAAAGTAGTCATTGCATAGAACCAACTTCTTTCAAGTAATAGGTTATAATCGAGGGGGGCATCGACCACCTCGACGTCAATAGTGACATTTTTTCCGCCCACCTGAACGGCTAAGGATTGTAATAATCCATGAGGATGAAAACCTCGTCCGTCAAAGGCACGTAACATGGTAGTGGATTTGTTGAGGGTGGGTGATTTCAAGCCTTTCCAACATGCTAGGGACATCACACAGGTGGAGGCTCCCTCATCCAGGATAGTCCGGTGGATTTGTTGATTGTGAACAACCACATCGATTTGGAAGGCTACCTGGTGGGAGAGTCACGGTTGATGATCATCCAGGTTAAACGTGAGGTAGTTTGATGACTCAGGATCGAAAGTGCCAATAGCGGCTAAGAGCGTTCTACGTTGGTTGGGACAATGTTTTAGAACTTCCAACGTGGACATGGCACATGGGGCTTGGGCCAAATCTTCGATGATATTGTAGTTTTGGGTAGCCCGTGAATTAGGATTGAAAGTAGATTTCCGAATGGTGCTCTTAGGAGGGCGTAGGATAGAGTCAAAGAATGGTTTCTCAATCAGGAGTGGCCCGGATGGAGCGCTAACAAATGGAGGATTAGTGGAAGATGGTAACGGATCTGATGTAGAACCGTTAGCAATCTTTGTCTTGTCAGGTTTAACTAGCGTGTCGTATGTCGTAGAGTGATTTGTTAGATTAACTCCGTTAAACATGTAGATGTGGGCACTTGTCAAGGCCTCATCATGGGGTTGGTTGGAACTGCCCCCTGGCATGGGGGTTTGTGCAACCAAAGATTGTTGCTGCGGAAAAGGCTGAGTGAGCATAGCGGGTTGCGAATTTCCCTTGAAAAGTTTGGCCACTTCATCACGATGTGGGCAGTCTCGAGTGTAGTGATCGTCACCACAGATGAGACATGGGAATTTCGGTTTTCGTTATGGTTGTTTTTCGGCAGCAGGGGTTTGTGGTTGGGTCTTGGGTTGCTCATTGTTATTGTTCTTCTTTGGTTTGTTTCTCACTTTTTTCTTGCCTCCAAGCTGTCGTGAATGGGTGGATTGGACCACATTCACATCAGAGACCTGAGTTTGAGGTGGGGTAGAAGAGGGTGTATTCAAACTGGGGATGGCCATGGAAGCAGGCCACTGGATTGTTCCAGTAGACTGAGTATTAGATTGAGTTTTGATGGAGCCAATAACTCCATCCGCATGCGAAGCAGTCGATGGTTTGGATGGATCATTAGTGGCATGGGTAGCATTTGGTATCAACTTGTATAGAGTACCGGATTGTGAATAGACTAAGTCCAAGTATTGAGCTCTAGCGATGGCTTCTTCCTCAGTGACTACGCCACCCATGGCAACGTCACGAGCGATCTGGGGTAATAGTGATTTCATGAACCATTCCGCTAACAATTGGTCAGGAATGACCGCTTTGATTAGCCTTCGTCGTCATCTCCATTCATGGATATGATCAGAGATATGTATGGAAGTTGTCTGATGAAGAGAGGTTAATAGTTCAGTACCTGTCTTGTATCGAATGGGTAGTTGGAAATGTGTGAGGAAGGACATGGCAAGGGCATTGAAATCGTGAAAATATGTGCGTGGTAATTCAATATACCATTTGGCAGCGGAACCTGTGAGCGTTCGTTGGAAAAGACGCAAACGAATCGAATCGTCCATGAGGGAGTTTGATGAACAACACAAATGGAAGGTCATCACGTGGTTGTTTGGGTCTTCTCCAAGCTTTTCATCGAATTTTGGGATATCAGAAGGAAGTTTAGCTAGAATCGTTGGCCAAACCGGAGAATGATAAATGGGATCATTCGTTAACCGAGACAAGTCTGGAAGGTCTAGGGTGGCTAGAAAAGGTAGTTGTCGGTTAACCTGTGGGTAATGCTGGTGTGGAAAAGGGACACCAGTGGGGCCCAATACTGGGTTATGTGGATAATTATAACTCGTGGGCCCTCTCATGTGAGGTTGGTTTTGACCAAGGTACATAGGATTTGAGATGTTTTGAGAAGTATTTGTGAGCGGAGGATAGTCGGATGGGTTTTGTGGATTATAGGGTGGGTTTGGCATTTGTCCATAAGGGGGTTGTTGCGGAGTCTGAATATTTTGTCCTGTGGAGGCATGTGGATTTCCTTGAAAAGGGACGCTCCACGGATTAGGTGTAGCGGACGTATGTTGTCCTTGTGGTTGATGGTGTACTCTAGATTGAGGCTGCCCCCTGCATGAGGGTGCCCCCCGAATGGATTTTGTCCTCCGATGGGAGGATGTCCCCCAGCATTAGGATTCCCTCTGAATGGAATTTGTCCTCCGGGGGGAGGATGCCCCCCAGCAATAGGGTTCCCTCCGAATGGAATTTGTCCTCTGGAGGGAGGATGCCCCCCAGTTTGAGGCAGAGTTCCCAGGATCTGAAAGCTAGATGTCAATGATGAACCGGTGCCACTGATTGGGTTAGGACCACCAAGACCAGTCCCTCCGGGTTGTTGGATAGGTATGGAAATTCCTGGTACAATTTGGGTAGTGGTTTGGGTAGTGGTGGTAGCGGAAGCATTCAACGCCCTAAATCCAAAAGGGAGTGTAGGTCTTGGTGTTACAGGTGTGCCAATCGGGGCTTGATTAACTACCGCATTACCGATAGGGATAGTTGGAATGTGCGGGGTCATCGTCAAGTGGGTTGTCTGGAGGGGAATTGTAGGCCTTGGGCCAATGGACGGTATGTTCGGACCAACGGTTGGTGTGGCTGTAAAAGTGGTAGTACCGGTGAAGTGATTTTGGGGGTACAGTATAGGAAAAAGGTGCGTCGGCACCTTCTCCTGTTCCATAAAGATCTCGCACCAAACGTGGTGGACTCCGAACAACGTCCGCAGTCCAGAAAGGATCACTGGCTAAAGGGTTTTGAGAAGACCCAGCTGGAATGTCAAAAGGATTGATGACAACAAATTCTCCAGCAGAATTTAGGTGGAGGATCTGCCGTTCGTACCCCTCCGGAATGCGATAAGCTTCCAGAGATTTTGAGACAATTCAGAAATTCTCCAGAGGGATGGGAACTTCTTCCTGGGAAGTTGTAGCATTATGAACCTTGCTCTGTTGAGGAGATTCCTCCATAGAACGAGGGGGTAAAGGGGTGTTTCCTTCCATATTCTTTGGAGGAAGTCCTTGTAGCCTCTGCGAGCGGTGTGGAGGGTCGATGTTGGCAGAGAAGAGTCAACGAAAGAAATCTATGGCCAACTAACGAAAAGAAATAGCACACGCTAAAAAAATCTAAGAATCTCAACCAAGCAAACAGGACCTTCTTTTGATGACCGTACTAGTTGGTGATGAAATCCAATGTCGCGTGATCAAGTCCAGAAGGGGCGAGGATAGGGTGGAACAGTTACAATGGCGACCTGCTTAACAGGCTTATGCCTTGGTGCAAGCTTCCACGCAGTAATTGTGGATTTACCCTCCAAGGAGCCCGAGTAAGTTTGACCAATGTCTTCTCCAGGTACAGTGAGACTTCCCGTCACCGTCACCTTGTGTAAGAACCTAAAGATTACGGCCACTAAGGTTACCAATTTGCAGTTAGCCCCTGGGCAGGAACAGTCGATAGTCTGATCTGAACGTACGGGTAGGGTATCAAGCCCGAAATCAACGAAAAGGATTCCATGCAATAATTGTGGATTTACCTCAAAGTGACCCCCATGATACGATCAAACCACCATAATCAGTTAAACCACAAAGGGTTAGTCCTCGTAGCTCACCTAAATGCGACCTCGTGCGTAACCCCTGTGTGAGAGGGGGATCCCAGGCAGACTTATACAATAGCTGGATTTGACTCTCCCAAACTCAGGATGCTACTGTTTGTTTTAGAAACTTTGGAGAGTTATGCTCACAGCCCTAATCCAAAGTATTAAGCCTAGTCTACTGTTGGTGGAGGATCCTAGAGAAGAAAAAGTTCTAGATAACTTTTAATTAGCGTTGATTCTAGTGGCTGTTCTTTACGCAAAAGGGGTGCATGGAAGT
Organism: Picea mariana; assembly: GCA_032191745.1. Taxonomy (NCBI): domain Eukaryota; kingdom Viridiplantae; phylum Streptophyta; class Pinopsida; order Pinales; family Pinaceae; genus Picea; species Picea mariana. The sequence goes on from JASDQU010100686.1 coordinate 632,149, forward strand.
GAAACAAATGGAATTATGACTCAGACCCAAAGAGTGCATCAAACATGATAAGCAGTCATTTCCTTTCGATAAACATATAGCTAAGGGAGAGAGAGAGTTCTTTCACTAATCCAGCACAAATAAGGAATGCCCTCAAATGATTCTTTTTCTCAATCAAATCCTGATGTAATGCAAAAAAATTTAAATTCCTTCTAATATGCACAATCAATCAAACAGATGCTTTTTTATTGTTTGCGTATGAATGATGATCAATACAACACAATGCTTGTCTTTACTAATTATCTTCTTGGTATAGATGGAAGCCAAACTAGCACAAGAAAAAGTCACACAAACAATACACCCTTTCGTAGCAATCAAAACGAAAAAGTGAAAGAAAGAGAAACAATCAAAGAGAAAAGAAAACTTCACACCCAAAAGAAAAAAATTGAAGAACAATGACCTTGACTGAAATCAAGATAAAGAGGTTCATAGGCCTTTGATGACCTTCACCAAGGTTTTTACTCAGCTAATGAGGAGAGAAGAACAATGTATGGGTTTCAAATTTCACTCAATAGGAAAAACTCAATGAAAATAATGAAGAAGGCTACAAGATCCAATTAACAAGGTGTTTATTCTTCAAACAGATAGATGTCAAGGCTGATAGTGAAGAAAAGTTGACTCACTAGATCACTCAACAAAAGAGACACAGAGGCAAAACCTGAAAAAGGTAGTTCTGGAGGGTTTCCTCGCTAGAAAGAGGCTGGCGCTCTATTGCCAAAGGCAAAGAGCGCTATAGCACTATGAGTATAGGTATGGAGGAGCACTGGCACTCTGTTAACACTAGGACAGGGGCGTCAGGGTCTAAAACTCCAAAAAATGTCAAAAAATTCCAAAAGTTGAAATTCAAGCTCGACAAGTATGCTGATTGTGATAAAGTAAGGAGCCAATCAGCTATTGAAACTAATCAAAAGAGGAGTAAACCAAGTCTGAAACAATCAAGGGATATAACAAGGTCAATGAGGAGAAAAATCCAAACAAGAGGTTTCGATTTGAGGCTATCTCCCCAATGGAGTCGCCAGTTTTTCTTGTAGGAAAATCTCCCTACGGATAGGTAGATCACCTCCAGAGCTTGACCTTAACCCTAGACAGAAAAATGCTTCTCATGGAAACTGACTTCCTTTCAAATCTATCTAAACTAACACATGAGAAGGAAAGATGACAGAAGTACCTTTTTATCGATGTTTGTCCCTGCATGCTTCGAGTTGCGCTCCAATCCTTTGCTCCTCGCTGAGTTCTATGGACAAAACAAGATACGACCACTTCCTACTCTATTGATGTTAGCTTGAAAATAGATCTATCAACTAGTGATAAGTTCATGTGACATCAGACACAAACTAGAAATAAACAGGCCAAGCGTGTCATATTGATGAGAATAACGACAGCAGTACTTACAATCGTAGATGCGAATGCGACAGCTTCGTCAAGTCCTCTTCGTCTAACCCTTGCCTGAAAGTTCCACAATCTGGATGACAACAGCTTCACTGATTACTCTCCTTTGGCTGACTGTGTGTTCCTTATGGGATCATAAGTTTCATGTTGATAATTCTTCCCCCTTTCCACCATCATAGAGCCTGTTTATATAGGTTAAGAGGATCTTAACCTCTTGAGTTATCCTTAGAACAAGTTGGGAACCTTCTCCTTAGATCAAGGATCTCTTGATGAAACCAAGAATTCGAGCACAACTGCCTCCTAATCTCAAATGATCCTCCCCTTATTCTCCTCAACGGGCCAACTACTGCCTCAGATTAGGCAGTGCTCCCTTAGAAGGGGAATCAGAGCACTATAGCGCTCCTTGGTAAGCCTTGGGGAAGCACCAGTGCTCTCAAGATGAGAAACGCTCCTTCAAAGGGGGCTGGGGAGCGTTATAATGCTCCCTAAAGCATTATAGGGGAGTGCCAGCGCTTTTAGAGCTGCAGTAGGGGAGCGCTCCCCCTCAAAACCTTTGTCTCAGGGTTCCTTTCAGGTGTCAAGAGTTATTGGCAGCATGTCTGAACATCTTTTGCGACACTTGTGACCAACTTGCGACACTTGTGAAAGTTGATGCGACACTTACGACAATTGAGAGGGACAATGTGACACTTATCCAACTGAGCAATTTTGACGTGTAACATCTAGGACAGACATTAGGCGACGCTTTGCAGAGTATACCCGGAGGGTGCTTCCGTTTTCGAGTTGCACTTGCACCGGTAATTTTCTCTAGTGTTGGTTGTTGTAACTGTTCTTCAAAATAGTTAGTGATTGCTTGTCTTATCTCTTAGGGGCTTCTTTTTTAGTGTTTGTTACTATTTGAACATGTAGAATACCTTAGTGTGTCTTGGATCTTCTCACACAGTGGAGGATCCCGAGCTCCGCCGGTCATGAAGGCTTCTGGGCCTGCCGCCGGTTATACTGGAGCTACCCCCGCCACCATTAAGGTGGAAGCTAGACCAACAAGGGTCTTTCGAAGCAACTGGGTTACAAACCATTGTGCCCGAACAACTCCTGGAGGAATCAACTGCCAATCTTGGTTCAGTTGAAACCCCAACCACTGATACTTGGCCATTGGTCAGTGTACCAATCCAATTTTACGAACGTCTGTCAGTGCCTCACACAGCTATGGAAACAAATGTTGTTACTTCCTCTGGGAGTTCTTCCATTCCCACCACCGTTGCTACCACAGGAGAAGCATCTCCTAACTTGTCGTCGTCGGCCCGAGCCACCATGGTCTCGGCCACAACTATGTCGCACATTGGACCAAACCCATCTATCACGGCGGCCACAAATCCCTTCACACCTAGTGCGATAGGCTCTCCGTTCTCATACGGTATGCCTAGTTTGGGCACAAGTCCTGCACTCACTCACTCCACTTTAGAGACTTTGGGTCTCGGGGCAGGGAGATCTAATGCTCCTCTGCAAGGTCAACTTGGCGGCATTCCTGTCCCTTTTAATGCTTTTCCTTATGCTAGAGGTCATATCTCTCCTTCATCCCCTTCGCTTGGTGGTCTGCATCAGCAGTCCACTGGGCAGCCTGCACACATGAGTTCATTTGGAGCTGGGAGTCAAGGAACACCTGCGCACACTATGCCGGTAAGTTTGTCACCATTTGTTTGGAACGGAACATTTGGTAACAACACTTTCGCATCCACTGCTTTCCCATCTGGGGGCACTCCCATTTTTGTACAGTCGACTCCGGCGCAGGGTACTATTCCTGCATCGGGGGCACATATAGCAGGACCTTGGAACTTAGGACAAGGATCCGTTCCCTCCTCTGGAATTCCATTCTGGGGTAATTCTTTCCACAGTCAATGGAACCCTGGACAGACTTCTATGCCTCTCCCAATAGGACCAGCATGGGGTAATCCTTCCCAAAGTCTGTCAAACATGATGAATGCCCAACATCCTATGTCCTTTATGGGGAATCAACCAATGATGTCTCCACAGATGCAAGATCCTTACGCTGGTCAGGGACATGGTTTCTACCAAAATCCAGGCCAGCAGCCAAACTTTTCCTGGCAACCTGGTCCCAGTCAAACTCTAGGACCCTTTTTCCCAGGCTATCAGCAGCAACCCAAACTACCATTCCTGGCGACGTTACACTTGCCAGATTTGACAAGGTTGTTAAATGATCCTATTTTTCACGATCCACGTTGGCCTCCTATGCCAACGAAGTTGCCTTCGGACATTCTAAAGTTCGAGGCCAAGCCTAATGAAGATCCAGGTGATCACGTGACTACATTCCATCTTTGGTGTTCATCTAACTCATTGAAAGATGACTCTGTCTAGTTGCGATTGTTTCAACGCACTCTTATCGGGAGTGCCGCGAAATGGTACATCAAGCTTGATCGCTCAAGATATTCTTCTTTTGGCGAACTGGCGATGGCCTTCCTTAACCATTTCCAGTTACCTGTGAGATACGACAGCATAGAGTTGCTTGCCAATTTCGAACAGATGACACCGGACCATATCTCTGATCATATCCGAGAGTGGAGACGTCGAAAGAGTCTAATCAAAGTACCAGTCCCACCAGCATTCCTTCTTGAGTTGTTCCTTAAGTCTTTAGTCCCACAATTATCCAAAGACGTCGCGACTTCAGGAGTTTTCTTCGAAGAAGATGCCATCATGAGGGATCAACAGTTTGAGCTCATCTATTCTCAGTCTGGTTTATTATACAACATCCTGCCGGATGCACCACGATCAATACTGGATAAAACTAGACAGAGAGTTGGACCACATGCTGATGGTATTGTTGGCTCAACACAAACCAATCCCGCTGAGCAATTGACAAAGAAATTGCAATAGTTATCTATACAACACTCAGCAGCCAGCCAGACTACTGCTTTGGCTACTCCTCCTACCCAAACATCGGAAGTACACTTCGTGCAGACGACTAACCCAAAGGCCACCCAGCAGCCTGAAGGGAAGAAAAAACAATGAAAAAAGGGTAAGGGGGATAAAAAACCCACCGATAATACTGACGAGGGCACCACAGAAAAATGGAAGGCGAGGTATCCGTGCAACTTGTGTGCGGAAGACCACCCGACCCATCTTTGTCCTCGACTTGCAGAGGCCCAAAATTTTGTCACACAACAACAACAAGCTGTGTTGACTAATCCCTTTCAGCATGGGCAAAATTTAACTCAAGTCTCTACAAGTGCCGAAGGGGGAAGCCAAGAAAACTTCCCTCCTTCAAACAATCCCTCATCTGCGAATGTATATATGGTTAGAGGTGATGCTTTAATAATGACTAGAGCGCACGACTATAGTAAACCAAGCGCCTCTGAGAAGGGTAAAGAAGTTGAGATCCCATCTCTTCCTCTACAGATCGAGAAGACGTTGGGTGAAACAATGACACACATTCCAAAAGGTGCATTTAAGAAAGATTCTCACAACCCAAACGCAAGGGCCGCCCAGAATTACTCTGTGGTGGAAGATTTATCACAAACCCCTTGTGCGATGTCCACTTTGGAAGTCCTCCAAAGTTTCCCTGCTCAGAGGAAAGCCTTGTTGACTGCTTTAGGCTCTAATAAGACTTGTAACCCGAGTACCATCATGTTAGATACGATCGACTTAAAACCTCATCTGCCTTACCACGTCGCATTTCAGATAGTAGTGGCTCATCCCACAAAAACGTTTACACGGAATATCTTCCGCATGGTGGTCGACGAGGGCGCTTCAACTTGCGTTATGTCGTTAGCATGTTGGAAAGCCATTGGTCAGCCCACTTTGTCTCCATCACCTACTCTCCTCACTGTGTTTGACGGTCGTTCTTTCGGATCACATGGCATCGTTCCTTCTTTCCCTGTGTAGTTAGGAGGGAAGACTGTGTGCGTCAAAGTAGAGGTAGTCGATGCTCCCCTCGATTATAACCTCTTGTTAGGTCGGAATTGGACTTATGCTATGCAAGCTGTGGTTTCTACAGTTTTTCGAGTCTTGTTGTTTCCACACGAGGGTCAGATAGTGACCATTGATCAATTGTCCTTCTCTAGACCTGACCCAGCTTTGGGGGCATCCACGGTTCCCATGATTGATAATCCTCAGCCCGGTGTCGTTAACGTAGGATTTGGTTTGTGCCCATCCTTGATGGGTACTTCGATTACCCACCTCTTCATGACGATGTCAAGTTTATATCTAGTCACCACAAGGCTAAGATTTTTCACGTTTCGTCATTCCGCATGACTTACTTTGAGGATCTATGGATTCTTCCTTCCCCATCAGCCACGATGGATGAGATAGGGAACTCCGGCATGTCCATGCCCTTGTTGGTCGCTGATATAGCATACTCTATAGTCCAGCAAGCTTCAGCTAACCCTGATCCAACTCCCGCACAAGAGTTGGATCCATTTCTAGAGCCTATTTGGGCTCAGGGTTCTCTTGCTACCACCGATTCGTTAGACTTAGTCTTGCCTTCTGACGAAGCAGTAATCGAAGAAATGACTATTCCGGACAAACCTTGGGAAGATATTCATCACAGATCATATTTCCTCCCAGAGTTAAGCTGAATCAAGGCAGGATAATTCACTATCACCATGACGGGAGATCATCCAGGTCCTATTAATCTCTTAGCTACACAAGAAATTTATGCTGAGGGGAATATGGAGACTATCACTGAAACTATACCTATCAATATCTCCCGAAACCCTGGCATCGTGGAGAATGTCTTCGTCAGAGCGGACTGCTCCCCCGAAGAGATTCAGATTTATACGGATCTTTTCAAAGAATTTCGCGACGTTTTTGCCTGGTCTTATGAAGAGATACTTGACATTGACCCACAAAGTGTTGATCATGGGATACCTTTGTTGTTTTTCAAGCTCTCTTTGAGATCCAAAAGAAACATTCGGCGAGACTACATTTATGCTTTTCGATCTCATCCGGATTAACTGAGAAAAGTAACCATTGTGGAGTCTTCTTTAAGCCCTTTTCAGACTCCCTAAAGATGAAAAGATTGTCGAGTGACCTTGTTTCTTCACACTCATTAAATTGGTCCAGAAGAACATTCCTTAAACGGGTCTCCTTTTAAGCCCTTTTCAGACCCTCTAAACATGAAAATATTGTCGAGCGATCTTGTGACCTTTCACGCTCGTTAAATTGGAATTTGAAGTCACGTCTGTCCGACAGTAGTTTACCCCTTTTTCGGTCCGAACGGTCAACTGTACGAACAAAGGAATACTCTATTGAATTCCCATTCTTTAGAAGAGTATCCTCAGGTATAATTTTATCCCTTTTTCGGGCCTGAGGGACTAAATTTACGAAAAAGAAACCCCCCTGGAGTCCATAGTTAAGCTCTTTTCAGACTCCCTAAAATTGAAAAGATCGTCGAGTGACCTTATTTATTCACACTCATTAAAATGGTCCAGAAGAACATTCCCGATGGAGTCCATAGTTAATCTTTTTTCAGACTCCTTAAAAGTGAAAAAATAGCCGAGTGATCTTGTCCTTTTCACACTCGTTAAAATGGTTTTGAATTGACGTCTAATCGGTGCTAGTTTATCCCTTTTTCGAACCGACTAGACTATTGTCGAAAAAGGTACCCCAATGGAGTCTCCTTTTATGATTTTTCAGACTCTCTAAATAGGAAAAACCACCGAGCTTCCCTTCTCTGGGCTCGTTAAACTTACATCGAAGGACGTTACCATTGTGTGTTCTATCAACTGCATTTGCATACCTTACTCATCAACCTTGTAACAGTTTGCTTCTGCGTCTTAACACCTTTGGCCGCTGGGGGATTTTTCCCGAGTATCATTTCACCAGAACATCAGTCTTTTCCTTAAGCCTTGAACTTTTATGTTTACAGTACTCGTTCCTCCATTGTAACGTAATATTCCTTTATTCTTTTTCACAATCATCAAAAAGAACAAAAAAAAATCAAATATACCCGAAAAAGAGGATGGGAAAAGTATTTTCTTTATTGGCAGCATAATGAGTCGCCCTTGGATAAAGCACATCTATCCATTTGATCATCAGACTATGGGATGTAGTACGACCTTAGGAATATTTTCTCGCTATATAGAGTTGTGTCCTCCACTGTTTGGTTACTCTTCCAAACATATGGAGAGTTTGCGTTGCCTCCTGCTTCGTAGACTTATGATTAACAGATATGTTGCCTGAGTCTTATCACTTGTCGTGTTATTATCCAAGGGAAGTTTGTCACTGAGCCTGAGTCGGCCCCTCTGCAATATGTCTCTTGTCCGCATACCCGGCCATCCTGAATGTCCAATCAAGTCTTTATTTGAAATCACTGAAGCCTTCAGTCCGATCATCAAGATTATCAAGTCCATAACCGACGAGTTGTCGAAGACCTCGGGGTAGTGCAGTCGTACACTCATATTACACTCTTACCTGAGTTTTAGAAGATTTTGAAGTTGTTTCTCGAGCTCTTAAGTACAGCCATCAGGCCGAATCAGCTTCTGGGAGATGGATACTTTATATGTATATACTTCTGATTTCGATATGTAGCTCCACTGTGTATTATTCGCGGCTACTCTTTACAGTTATTTGACATGGATCTACAGTGTATTTGATTGGTAGCCATGGTTCTATTTTATCCCGAGCATGGGTATGCCCACCTCGGTGAGACATTTGGTATTTTGTAGACGGCACCTCCTAGTTCCTGATTCTTGGGCTCCCTCATTCAGCATATCAGTACAGATTGTTCAAAGATTGGTAATGTATTTCGGCCATCAGATGCTCTTCTGACCTCACACATTAGGGGGCATCTGTTATAACCCTAAATTGCACCACACATGCTTACCTAGCATCAGGCCAATTCATATCCCTTCATTGCCAAAACATCTGATGAACAACCTCTTTGAAAATCCTCTTGGGTAAAGGTACATGCACCCTAACCCACTACTGCACACGTGTGAACACTGGCAGGCCTACTATAGCCCGTGTTTACCTAAAAAAACACAAAAATAGGAAAGTTTCCGATGGGACAAAAAGCTATGGGTCAGTTAACTGAAACTCCCGGCCATGCATGGCCGAGAGTTCATCCAAAACCCTAGCTCCTTCTAGCCTATAAAAGAAGGGGTAGGGGTACTATTTGGAAGAGGAAAATTATAGCGAAGAAACTTTGCCCATTTGTTGAATCCATTGTCCCAACCCTTTAGCCTTTCCTCAAGCCTAAGGATAATTAACGCAAAGCAGTTGGAGGACAAAAGAAGAGGAGGAGCCCAGGATCAGGATCAAGGAGCAGTGGCTGGTCTCGATTTTTATTTTAAGTTGATTTATTTTGAAAATAATAAAAGAATATTTTTCCCGTCCCAATGCATGAGTTATATGTGGTTTGTGTAATTTATGCTTAATTTATAACCCTCAAATAGAAAAGTAGCATGCATGCGTGGTTGCTTGTTTTGATTGCAGGATAACTTTGGAAGGAGCAGCACAAGCAAGTGGTCAAGAGCGCAACGGAGGATCTACACCAAACATCAGTAAAAAGGTTAGTAGTTCCTTTCCATGCATGTATCATGAAAGAGGGGTTTATGTTTTGGGTGGTAGGTTAAAAGGTCATTTCTTTACAGTCAAAATCTGCATGCAAGTCCGACCCTTGTTTGCTAGTCCATAGGGTATTATTTCCCAACAACATCTATGGTCCTCCCTCTCCCCTGTCATGGCAACAATGTCACCCATATGCATATCATTGGTAAAGAGGCAACATGCCCACGTATCATATCTCTCTGACTGAGACTGGGTACTCTTGAAGAAGAAGAAAGTTCATAGGATCGTACCAAACTCGAAGTTCTTGTTGGCACGTTGCCGACACTCTATCAGCTATCTCTTCATGCACATAATCATGGTCATTCTCCAGTAAAATATATGTTGGCATGTTTTCAGACAGAGGCAGAGTATGTGTTTTTTTCATTGATGGCGATGTCATTGATGGTGAAGATCAACATGATCAGCAGCGCAACGATAATGGCATGAAAATGGAAAGATCAATAGTGAAGAGAAACAGTGATCGTTGGATCCCATTTAGAATTTCCGATGACCGTCAGATCTGAATTCAGATAGGAGGAGTGCACAGTAGAAGAAAATAGATCTCAGGTGTCATATCTGAGCCCAAAGACCAACCATTGTTGGATCTATAAGAAGGAGCATGGTATTTACATGCAATATTAAGCGGGCCTACAAAATCCTGAAAGCAGGAGGACCGTCCATCTTCAAGAAGGACACGTGGCAAGCGACTAGAAGTTCGCTGACCTGCACATTGGAGGAGTCAACGGAACATGCTGTGGGAACTTGGGATATGCAAAATCTTGAGAATTTATATGGACCTTTGGATCGAGGTATGTTGTGGAATGTTGGATGCAGAGGGGACATGGTGAGCGATTGGCATTTCACTGACTGGAAAGTCAAAGAAAGGAGGTGCTCTATCCTATGAAATTGTGAAATGCGAAACCATGACTTAATCTGAGTCGTTGATCAAAGGGAGATCGTGGACCATTGATCAGGCATGATGAAGGCCTGTGAAGTTGAAAAATCATGATAAGATCTTGACCATTGATCCAAGAGGGACATGTGGTGAGGGATTAACTTTTAACTGACTAGAAAGTCAAAGGAAGGAAATGCTTTAACCTTGCAACTCACGATATGAAAAATCACGATAAGGTCTGACCCGTGGTCATAGACAAGGTCACATCGTCGAAGGATTAAGGGAAAGAGATAATTGCTAAGATCCATTTCGAGGATCGCAACTTGGAGTGTCAAGACCCTTCATCACAAGAATCGTGATATGAGAGATCATGAAAAGATCTGGACCATCGAATCATCAAGATTGTGGACCGTTGATCTGACTCCATTTCAGAGTTTCGTATACTGGGAGTTTGAGGTGTCAAGGACACTCACGACAAGAATGATGAAATGCGAAATCGTGAAGCACCTTTTGGCACAACCTGTGGTCACTGTCGGTGGTCACGTGAGAGGGAGGAGCTCACGGAGATAAGCCCCTTTTCAAAGATTGCAACATGAAGAATAAAGACTCTTCACCTCTGGATTGTTGAAATGCGAAATGTGAAAGGCATTCTGATTAGGCCTGTGGTCATAGCCAGTGGGCATATGGATTAGGCACGAGATCCATCATTGGTAATCCAACGGTGCAGGTTAATCAGGAATATGATCGAAGGGTCATCGTTTATTTTCATGATTAATAAGTTCAGTTACAATTCAGTTAGAAAATCGAATCATGGTTCTTGATTGGTTGGTGATACAGTTGCTGAGAAGTTTTTGTCTTTGCCCAACGAGATTCAAGGTGTAACTGATGAGGCTGATGAGTATAAAAGGCGAGATGCAATGACTGTGTAAGGTGAGTTGTTCTAACAGAAACATTGAGATGAACTCTAAGAAGGGTAAAATGAAAGAATGCAGAGCATAAGATAAAACTCAAAGATGAGTAACAGTCGTCGAACAGACAGAAGCAAGAGGAGAGTAGCAGAATAACATGATGCAAGAGAAGAATAGTAGAATAGCATGAGGCAGAGAAGAACTGCGGAATAGTTTTTGAACCAGAGAAGAATTGCAAAACAATGAAGAAGGGGTAAGAATTGAAATACCTGTATTGTTTGTTTGTCAATCATTTATTCATAATCAGGGAGGAAGGGTGGTGCTAGGGAGGACTATGGTCCTCTGATATTCAAGTTGATGCTTGAATATTGGGAGTTGTAGCTTCCATCTAGTTGTGTCTAGAAAAAAGCGTGGCAGGGTGGTGCTTGGGAAAACACAGAGTTTTCTGTATGCAAGTTGGTGCTTGTATAAGTGGAAGTAGGTGCTTCCATCCAGTTGGTGCTAGAACACTCAAGGAGTTGGTGCTTCCTTCTAGTGGGTGCTAGAGAAACTAGAGAGTTGGTGCTCTCAAGCAATTTGGAGCTTGTAAAATGAAGGTAGTAGCCTCACATTGATTTGGTTCTCAACTATATATGATGTACATAACTTAAAACACTACCTATCATTTTGAAGAAGAAGAGGTTTTCTCCCTTTATGGGTTTCCTCATGAAAATTTGTCTCTATGTATATCTTATGTGTGACTGATGCTCATTATTTATGTTTTTCATATGTTGTATAATATTGATGGTCACTTGGAGAAAGATTACAAATTGTTTAATTGACTTAAAATTGTTTAAGCACAATAACAATTGATTCACCCTCCTCTCAGTTGTCTTAGTAATTTATACAATTGGTATCAGAGCAGGTTCCTTTTATGTAAAGTTAGATATGTAAGATTAAGCATTACAAGTTATGAAGGGACTTCAACCACTAAGCCTCCTCTGTTTGATGGAACAAATTTTGCTTTCTGGAAGGTTAGAATGAGAACATATCTAATGTCCTTAGGTGCTGATGTTTGGGATATAGTAGAGACTGGATACATAAAGCCTGTTGTGCTAGCCTCCAATGATGATAAGTTAGAATTTAGCTTTGATGCTATGGGAATGAATTCTATCTTGAATGGACTTGCAAAAGCTGATTTTGTAAAGGTGATGCATCTTCAAACTGCCAAAGAAATGTGGGATAAACTTATTAACAATTATGAAGGAAATGAGAAAGTAAAAGATGCCAAACTTCAAACATATAGATTGAAATTTGAACAACTAAAGATGAATGAAGATGAAACAGTTAGAAAGTATTTTTTAAGAGTTGAAGAACTTGTGAATTCCATTAAGGGTCTTGGTGAAACTTTTGAACAATCATTCTTAGTTTAGAAGATTTTAAGATCTTTGCTTGATAAATTTAATCCAAAAGTTTCTGCAATAGAAGAACTAAATGATCTTAAAAGTTTGTCCATTGATCAACTCCTAGAAACACTAACTGCATATGAAATCAGAATCAACAAAGATAAATTCATTACTAGAGAAGCATCTTTTAAAGAAGACAAGAATACTGATTCAGATTTAAATGATATTGAGGCAAAATTTGTGAGAAGGTTAAAGAAAGGATCAGAAAAATATCAAGGCAAGCTTCCCTTCAAATGATTTAACTCTGGTAAGATAGGTCACTTTGCATCTTAGTGTCTCCACTAGAAAAAGGACCATAAATCTGATGATGAAAAGAAGTACAAATTCAAGAAATATAGTAAAAAGAAAAGTTTGTGTGCAAACAATGAAAATTCCTCATTAGACATAGATAGTGATTCATCATGTGAAAACAAAGTGAATTATTTTATGCTTATGGCTATGGGAGATCTTGATGATGAACACACAGGAGGTGAAATGGATGATGAAGAAGATGTGGTGAATATGGAAGGTGAATTAATCAGTGCTTTGGAATAAATTGACAAACTCAGATGTAAGAAGAGAAAACGAAAATAGTTGTTGATGCAGTTTAAAATGAATGGTGAAAAACATGATGAAAAATTTTCTCTACTAAAAGTGGAGTTAGAAGAGGCAAAGAAAATAAAAGACATACTGAAACAAAAGTTGCCAGAGAAGAAAGCGAGGTGTGAAGCCTTAGAAGAAGAGATAGTAAAAACCAGAAAAGAAATGGAGAAGTTTAAGGCATTGTATCACCAAAATCTGCCAAGTATTAAAGCCTCAGAAGAATTAACTTCCATTCTAAGTCAACAAAGGAATCCAAAGTTGAAAGCTGGCTTGGGCTATGAAGAAGGATCAAGTAGTGATCATCCAAGTAATACAGAACCCATCAAGTTTTTCAAATCTATAATCATTGAGAACAACCACTCTGCAAAAACAAAGAAATAAAATCAACCATCAAGAAGGAATGAAAGAAAAAGTACCAGAACCAAATCTGTTGATCAAAGAAATCATTAGCATGGAAGAAATCGACTACAACCTTTTTTTCAGGTACAAAGGTTTTTTCTATGGTTATTGTTTCTTTTGTTCTAACTTTGGTCACAAAGCTGTAAACTATTCTTTAAGATCTAGATATTTGAAATCAATATACTCAAGGAATAATTATCTTCCACAACAAAGATTGAGACAACCAAGAAACAAACGATCACATACTATAAATCATGTGATGGATGGAGGAAGGACGCAAGTGAAACATAACAACATTTATGAGAATAACAATCATTATGATCTATTATTCAGTGAACCAGAATGTTACATATGTCATAACTATGGACATAAAGCTGCAGATTGTCGCTTAAGAAATTTTAAGCCAGATTCGAATCCTACTGCTGAAAATTTCAAGATTTGGAAGAAGAAATAAGATGAAAAGTGTAGACTAGTGTTATCAGCCCAAAAACAAAAGAATCCATGGTATATTGACAGTGGATGTTCTAAACATATGACTGGAGACAAAAGTAATTTTCTAACTCTAAGTGAAAGAAAATTAGAGAATGTAACTTTTGGAAATGATGCACCAGGAAAAATAAAAGGTAAAGGAATGGTAAGTTTGAGTAATGACAAAGGGAAATATCATGATGTGTTGTTTGTAGAAGGTCTGAAACATAATATTCTTAGTGTCAGTCAATTCTGTGACTGAGGATGTGAAGTTGTTTTTACTTCTAAAGATTGTAGAATAAAATCTGTGAATTCAGGACAGCTAGTTGCAAAAGGGATAAGAACAGAAAACAATGTTTATGTGTTAAAAGAAGAAAAAGAAGAATTCCACTTAAGAAAGTATGATGAAATTTGGATATGGCATAGGAGACTTGGACACTTAAATTTTGATCATATAATCAAGCTCAAAAATAGTGGGGCAGTAAAGGATCTTCCAAAGATATCAAAGCCATATGATTATGTTTGTAAACCATGCCAGATAGGAAAGCTTACTCGGACACAGTTCAAATATAAAAATTTTCCTTCAACAGAAAAACCTCTCCAGTTAGTACATATGGATTTATGTGGTCCATCAAGGAAAGAAGGTACAGGAAAATAAAAATATTTTATGTTGATTATTGATGATTATTCTAGACTAACATGGGTTGCCTTTTTGAAGAAAAAATCTGAAGCATTTGAAAAATTCAAAGTGTTTAAGGCTCTAATTGAGAATCAAACAGGAAAAAGATTGAAGGCAGTAAGATCTGATAGAGGAGGAGAGTTTAGCTCATGGAACTTCAAAGAGTTTTGTGATAAACTTGGAATCAAAAGAGAGTACACAATTCCAAGGACTCCACAGCAAAATGGAGTTATTGAGAGGCAGAATAGATCAGGACAGCAAATGGCAAGATCAATGATGAATGGAAGGAACATACCTCAGACATATTGCGTGGAAGCAATTCATACAGTTGTTCATATCCTTAACAAAGCACATCTCATACCACACAGTGAAAAGACACCTTATAAACTATGGTTTGGAAGACCTGCTTCAATCAAGGATTTTAAAGTCTTTGGGAGTAAATGTTATATTAAGAATAATGATGAAAATATTGGCAAATATGATGACAGGGATGATGAAGGTATATTCTTGGGTTATGATACAAATAGTAAAGGGTACAGATGTTACAATAAGAGGATGCATAAACTAGTTGATTGTATAGACATAAAAGTTGATGAAGAAATCCCAGTCAGAAATGTAAGCAGTGTTGAACCAAGCACAGAAGATATAGTTGAAGATGAAGATGAACAGGTCCAAGGATCAGAAAGAAAAGAATCTGAATCAGATGAAGATACAAATACTCAGGCTGACATAAATCAGCAGAAAGAAACAAACTCACCTCTCAGAATTGTTAGAAAGAATCATCCTAAAAATCAGATAATTGGAGATATAAATAAAGGAGTTCAGACAATAAGGACATTGATTAAAGACTCAGAACAATCTCATGTTGCCTTTTTATCTATGAATGAACCTAAATTGTTTTATGAAGCCATCCAACATGATGATTGGATTAGAGCTATGAATGAATAGCTTGATCATATTGAGGAACAATACTTGGGAGCTTGTTCCTAGACCTGAAGACAAGAATGTAATAGGCTCCAAGTGGGTGTTCAAAAATAAAATGAATGAAAAAGGACAAGTTGTTAGAAATAAAGCCAGATTGGTCTGTAAAGGGTATGCACAAGTTGAAGGTCAGGACTTTTACGAAACTTTTGCACCAGTGGCAAGATTGGAAGCCATCCAAATGTTTCTTGCATATTCTTGTCATAAGAACTTTAAAGTGTATCAGATGGATGTTAAATCAACATTTCTTAATGGAGATCTAGAAGAAGAAGTATACATGGAGCAATCTGAAGGATTCTCATTGACAGATAACCCTGATTATGTCTGCAATATGAAGAAGGATTTATATGGACTGAAACAAGCACCATGAGCTTGGTATTATAGACTAGACAATTTTTTACAAGACAAAGGATTCAAGAAAGGTACTGTTGATAGCAATCTCTACATAAAAATTGAAGGTGATGATTTACTAGTTGTTTTGATTTATGTAGATGACATTATTTTTGGCTGTAATAATGACTCCTCTGTTAAGTGGTTTTCTAACTCTATGCAAATAGAGTTTGATATGTCCATGATAGGAGAATTGCCATATTTTCTTGGCTTACAGGTAAAACAGGGCTCTACAGGAATTTTTATCTCTCCAGAAAAATATTTGAAAGAGATGTTGAATAAATTTCAGATGGAAGATTCTTCTTCTGTTAGTACACTTATGGTGGTTGGTTGCAAGCTAGGAAATATTTTGTACATCACAACATCCTGTTATGATATAATACAAGCTGTTGGAATGGTAGGTCGTTATCATTCAGCTCCTAAACAAAGTCACTTGGTAGCTGTCACAAGGATATTCAAATACTTGAAGGGAACAATGACTTATGGTCTGTGGTATCCCATAAATCAAAATTTTCAGCTAACTTCTTATTCAGATGCAGATTGGGCAAATTGTGTGGATGAGAGAAAGAGCACCAGTGGAGGTGCCTTCTTCCTGGGTGACTCGTTGGTAGCATGGATTAGTAAGAAGAAGGGATCTATTTCCTTATAAACTACAGAAGCAGAGTACATTGTTGCTGCTACTTGCTACACTCAGATTTTGTGGATGATTCAAACTCTTGTAGATTTGAAGGTAAACTATACTGCTCCGATTACAATTCACTGTGATAACACCAGTGCCATTAGTGTCTCCAAGAATCCTGTTTTTCACTCCAAGAATAAGCATATCCCAATAAAATACCATTTTCTCAGAGAACAAGTTACAAACAGAGTTGTTCAGCTGAATTATATTCCTTCCACAGAACATATAACTGATATCTTTACTAAACCATTAGCAGTGACCCCTTTTGGACATCTTCGTCAAAAGTTGGGGATTATAAATTCTTTCATCTAATATGTTCACCTGGTCAGGGGGAGTACTTATTTAATATCTGTTGTATTTCTAAGCTGCTCATAGTTGACAGGGGGAGTATGTATCGCAACAACTCAAGGGGAGTGTGTTTCTTCTTTGACATTGATGTCAAAGGGGGAGAAAGTGTGGTAATTTCAAGGATGCTACAGTGGTAGTAATTTCAAGGATGCTACAATGGTATAGTTGCATGTTTTCTATTTCAAGGATGCTACAGTGGTAGTAATTTCAAGGATGCTACAATGGTATAGTTGTATGTTTTTCAAGGGGTTGCCATCAATGCCAAAGGGGGAGATTATTGGCATGTTTTCAGACAGAGGCAGAGTATGCATGTTTGTCATTGATGGCGATGTCATTGATGGCAAAGATTAGTATGATCAGTAGCACAATGATAATGGCATGACAATGGCTAGATCAATAATGAAGAGTGACAGTGATAATTGGATCCCATTCAGAATTCTCGATGACCGTCAGATCTGAATTAAAATAGGAGCAACACACAATAGAAGAAAATAGATCTCAAGAATCAGATTTGAGCCCAAAGACCGACCGTCGTTGGATCCATAAGAAGGAGCATGGCCTTTATGTGCAAGATGAAGCGGGCCTACAAAATCTCGAAAGTAGGAGGACCGTCCATCTTCAAGAAGGACACATGGCAAGCGACTAGAATTTCGCTGACTTGCACATTGGAGGAGTCAATAGAACATGGTATGGGAACTTGTGATATGCGAAATCCTGAGAATTGATCTAGACCTTTGGATCAAGGTATGTTGTGGAATGTTGGATGTAGAGGGCATATGGAGAGCGATTGGAATTTCACTAACTGGAAAGCCAAAGAAAGGAGGTGCTCTATCCTATGCAATCGTGAAATGCAAAACCATGACCTAATATGAGTCGTTGATCAAAGGGAGATCGTGGACCATTGATCAAGCATGACGAAGGCTCATGAATTTGTGAAATCATGATAATATCTTGACCATTGATCCAAGAGGGACATGTGGTGAGGAATTAACTTTTCACTGACTGGAAAGTCAAAGGAAGGAAGTGCTCTAACATTGCGACTCATGATATGAGAAATAGCGATAAGGTCTAGACCATGGTCATAGACAAGGTCACATCGTCGAAGGCTTAAGGGAAGGATATAATTGCTAAGCTTCATTTTGAGGATCGCAACTTGGAGTGTCGAGACCCTTCATCACAGAAATCGTGATATGCTAGATCACGAAAAGATCTGGACCGACGAATCATCAAGTTTGTGGACCGTTGATATGACTCCATTTTGGATTTTCGGATACTAGGAGTTGGAAGTGTCAAGGACACTCATGACAATAATTATGAAATGAAAAATTGCAAAGCACCTTTTAGCGTAGCCTGTGTTCATTGTCGGTGGTCACGTGAGAGGGAGGAGCTAGCAGAGCTAAGCCCCTTTTTGGAGATCGCAACATGAAGAGTCAAGACTCTTCACCTCTGGATTGCCGAAATGCAAAATGCGAAAGGCATTCTGATTAGGCCCATGGTCACAGCCAGTGGGCATATGGAGTAGGTGTAAGATCCATCATTGGTAATCCAATGGTGGGGGTTAATCAGGAATATGATCGAAGGGTCATCGTTTATTTTCATGATTAATAAGTTTAGTTACAATTTAGTTAGAAAATCGAATCATGGTTCTTGATTGGTTGGTGATACAATTGCTGAGAAGTTTTTGTATTTTCCAAAGGAGATTCGAGGTGTAACCAATGAGGCTGATAAGTATAAAAGGTGAGATGTAGTGACTGTGTAAGGTGAGCTATTCTAACAGAAACAATGAGATGAATTGTAAGAAGGATAAAATGAAAGAATGCAAAGCATAAGATAAAACTTAGAGATGAGTAACAGTCTCCGAATAAACAAAAGCAAGAGGAGAGTAGCAGAATAGCATGAAGAAAGAGTAGAATAGAAAAATAGTGTGAGGTAGCGTAGAACTACAAAACATTTTTTGAACCAGAGAAGAATTGCAGAACAATGAAGAAGGGGTAAGAATTGAAATACCTGTATTGTTTGTTTGTCAATCATTTATTCATAATCAGGGAGGAAGAGTGGTGCTAGGAAGGACTGTGGTCCTCTAATATTCAAGTTGATGCTTGAATATTGGGAGTTGTAGCTTCCATCTAGTTGTGGCTAGAAACAAGGGTGGCAGGGTGGTGCTTGGGAAAACTCAGAGTTTTCTGTATGCAAGTTGGTGCTTGTATAAGTGGAAGTAGGTGCTTCCATCTAGTTGGTGCTGGAACACTCAGGGAGTTGGTGCTTCCTTCTAGTGGATGATAGAGAAACTAGAAAGTTGGTGCTCTAAAACAAGTTGGAGCTTGTAAAAGAGAGGTAGTAGCCTCACATTGAGTTGGTGCTCAACTATAGATGATGTACAAAACTTAAAAGACTGCCTATCATTTCAAAGAAGAAGAGGTTTTCTCCCTTTATGGGTTTCCTCGTGAAAATATGTATCTGTGTACATCTTATGTGTGACTGATGCTGATTATTTATGTTGTTCATATGTTGTATAATATTGATGGTCACTTGGAGAAAGATTAAAAATGGTTTAATTGACTTAAAAATTTTAAGCACAGTAACAACTGATTCACCCCCCTGCCCTCTCAGTTGTCTTAGTAATTTCAACAATATATGTGCCTCTTGAAATTGAATGACACAATGAATGTGTGTCTGGGAGGCCTGGTGTAGGGTCGCAGATCCAGTAATCCTCCAAAATAGTAAAAATATCACCCGAAGAGTCAAGCTAGTGATCTTATAAATAGGCACCTAAGAACATACCTTCTTAGTGCCTGCCTCACAGTACATCTGGGTGTAGTTCTCGATGTTAAATACCTAGGGGGGAATGTCTGTAGATTGACTCACTCCTCTCTCCTGAAGAGGCCATTCAAGAAGTAAATTTCCTCAGTCGTTGGAGTCAAGGACTGTCCCTCTAACATGAATGCCTCTGCATCCAGATGCCAATAATCAACAAGGGCATTAAGTAACCTGGGTTGTGCCCTCATGGAAGGACACTAGAAGAACTTCCATAGTCTGCACTATTTCAATGTGATGATGGTTGTCATGTCCTATTTGGCCCGTATGTCTATATCCTCGTGTTACCTCTCCCTCCAGTGGACATACATCATGTTCCATGGCCAATTGGAGGAAGTTAGCTCTTTCTTTTTAATTTTTTTCCAAGCTTTCAAGGGTGTACACAAGATGTATTGGCCACGGTCATGTATGTACATGGAAAGACTATTTTCTTCCTGAGTACATACACGTTCTGTCCTTGGACAACCCATGTACACACAAGGATTCTCTTTTTAGGAGAGCGTTCCCCCTCAAAAACCAAATTAAATGCACAAATGAAGTATTGAATTGTAAGAGGGATGATTTTGTACTTACTTCGTCCAAGTGGAAGTTTGTTTCGTCCACTGAAGCTCCTAGAATCAACTTCTTTAGTAAAGAGGGGTTTTCTCCTTTTGGTTAATTTTCAAATTGAAATGGCAAAAATGAGATGTCGACTTCTATTTGTAATATACTAGATATAAAAAGTATGCAGAACAAAAATAAAATGCTAGAAATGGTAGAATAACAGTAATATAACCAACATAATCTCCACAATAACACATAAATGATATAAGAACAACAACATAAATAACACTTTGATTCAAAAAGCAATGTTCATGGGCCTCTTCGAGGGGGAAACCTCCATTCGAGCAACGCTCTATTACAATAATCTCCTAGCTAGGGTTTTCATACCCTCGACCCTTACTTATACTAAATATGTCTATCAAGAGAAGCATCTAGAGGAAGATCCTTCTAGAAGCGGAAGCTTCTATTAGGTCTTCTTACATCTACCTTATTCTATTTTATTGAAAGGCCTTATTAATATTGACCTTTATTACATCCAAATATATCGCTCTACCTATGTGCGGGTTAGGACCTTAACATGTCCGCCCCCTTAAAAACAACCTTGTCCTCAAGGCTTGAGATGTGGAAACTACTATAGAATGGTAGCTAGTTCCCAAGTGACATCTACTGGAGTTGTATCTTTCCACTGGACTAGCACTTCCTTGATGGTTTTCTGACACAGGCAATGCTCATGTTGGTCCAAAACTACTTCTGGTTGTAGCCAAATGGATCCTTCTTCAACTAACTTGGGAAGGTTGGCTTGAATTTGGCACCTAGTTCCAATCACCTTCTTTAAGCACGAAACATGAAAAAAAGGATGTAGCTTCGAATGAATGGGCAGAGCTAACTGATAGGTGACTTATCCCACATGCTTGATAACTATATAAGGACCATAAAATTTGGGCGCTAGCTTCTGACAATGCTCAGCCTTGAGGGAAGTTTGCTTGTATGGTTGCATTCGCATAAACACCTGATCCCCTTCTGCAAATTGACGTTCAGAGCGACCTTGATCTGCTTGTTGCTTCATGCGATTATGTGCCATGACCAAGTTCTCTTTGAGGGTACGGAGAATATCCTCTCGAACTGTAAGTGTTTGGTCAACCGCCTGGACCTTCGAGGTACCCGGTAAGTATGAGAGAACTGAAGGTGGCTTCTGTCCATATACCGCTTCAAAAGGAGTCATGCATGTAGCTGTATGGTAGGAAGTGTTGTACCACCATTCAGCTAGGGGTAACCATTGAGGCCACTGATTTTTCTTTTCAGAGGGAAAACACCTCAGATATGTTTCCAAACACTTGTTGACAACTTCTGTTTGACCATCATTCTAGGGATGATAAGTTGTGCTGAGATGCAATTGGGTGCCCTGTAGCTTGAACAATTCTTGCCAAAAATTGCTTGTGAAAGTTGGGTCACGATCAAAAACACTAGAGTGCGGCATGCCATGAAGCTTGAAGACCTAGTCCATGAAAATTTAAGCCACCATGGATGCAATAAATGGGTGTTGAAGAGCGCATAAATGAACATACTTGGAAAGGCGATCCACAATCACCATTATGACTGATTTATTTCCCGATTTGGGTAAGATGGTAATAACGTCCATAGAGATATCCTTCCAAATAGCAGGTGGAATCAGAAGCAGTTGTAGTGTGCCCAAAGATTTGACTGTTTCTCCCTTGTTGCGTTGACACACATCACATTCAATGACAAAATTATAGATTTCCTATTTCATACCATCCCAGAAAAAAGAACGTTTGACCCTGTCATAGGTTTTGGGAAACCTGGAGTGCCCCATTGTGGGTGTAACATGAAGCTCAGGAAGTACCATGGATTTAAGCTTTGATTGTTTACTTAAATACAAATGGGCTTTGTATCGAATCTCATCCTGGAGCCAAGAGTACCTTGGTGGAGTTGGAGCATTGGTCTGCAATTGCTGGATCAGATGTGAACTTTTGGGATCTTGTAGCCATTCCTAGCAAGCAGCTTGGAGCCAATCTGGTACAATGAAGGAAAAAGAAAAAAGGGATCCTTCTTCTTCATATTTTCGGGATAGTGCATATGCCACCACATTGTCTTTGCCTTTCATGTAAATAATCTCATAATCATATCCAAAGATCTTAGTCACCCATTTTTGTTGCTCCAGGGAGGAAATGCGTTGTTCTAGAAAGTACTTGAGGCTTTGATGGTCAGTCTTAATTTGGAAACGTTGCCCCAAGAGATAAGGGCACCACAGATCAACGACATGCAGAATAGCCAACATTTCCTTTTCATAGATGGGTTTTCCCAGATTCCTTTCGGATAGTTGCTTACTGGTGAAGGCCAAAGGTCAACCCTCTTGCATAAGGATAGCACTGATTCCTTTCCCTAAGGCATCACATTCCAACACAAAGGTCTTTGTGAAATCAGGAAGGGCCAGAACCAGAGTGGTGCACATGGCCATCTTCAAGGTTTTAAAATCTTGAGCTGCGGATGGAGTCCAAGTGAAAGAGTTCTTTTTGAGGAGAGCAGTGAGAGGTGCTGCAATCTTTCCATAATTCTTAACAAACTTGCGATAATACTCTGTTAAGCCCAGAAATCCACACAAGATTTTGAGAGTCTTTAGTGCGACTAGTCTTGCATAGCTTCAATCTTTTTTGGAACTACCTTGATGCCATCCTTGCCAACCAGTTGAACCAAGTATTCTACTTCTGAGGCACCAAAAGCACATTTATACTGTTCCAAGAAAAGCTGGTGCTGAGAGAGTAGATGGAGAACCTGATCCACATGAGTAAGATGGTATGTCCAGGTTTTTCTATAGATGAGGATATCATCAAAGAAAACTAAGAGAAGATAACAGAGAAAGGGATGGAAGACATGATTCATGAGGCTTTTGAAGGTGGAGGGGGCATTACACAAGAGAAAGGGCATGACCAAAAACTCATAGTGGCCCTCATGAGTTAGAAAGGCCATCTTGGGAATGTATGCCTCTTTCATATGTATCTAGTGATAGCCCAAGCGAAGATCAATTTTAGTAAGGAATTGGGCACCACTCAATTCATCTAGGAGGTCATCGATGACATGAATGGGAAATTTGTCTTTAATGGTCAGTTTGTTGAGGGCACGGAAGTCAAGACACATTCTCCAAGAACCTTCTTTATTCAGGACCATGACTAGAGAAGAAGAGTAAGGGCTCATACTAGGGTGGATAATGCCTGCATTAAAAAGTTCCTGGACCATTTTCGCAATTCCATTTTTTTGTGAAAAGGGGTGGTGATACAGACGGATATTGGGAGGAAGGCTTCCGAGTACAAGGGGAATCGAATGATCATGAACACCGCGGGAAGGAGGGAGTCCTTGGGGAGTGGAAAATACCATTTGATGTTTAGAAAGGAGGGCTTGAAGGTCTTGCGACACTGGGGGTGTCTATGTTGCTTGTATGGCATGGAGTTGGGCAATGACACTAGAATGACCTTTTTTGAGTAGCTTTTCCATGCGATGGGAACTAATGACCTCAAGTGAACCAACAATGATGCCTTGGAATTTATATTGGTGGCCTTCCTGGTTGAATTGCATGGTTAATTCCTTAAAATCCATGAGAATGGGACCCAAAGTCCTTAGCCAGTCTGCACCCAACACAACGTCACAACCACCCATGTTAATAGTAAACATATGGGATTTTAGGTGGTAGTCACCGATTTGGAGATGCACATTTTCATAGTGCCCTCCACATTTCATGGAACCACCATTGGCAATCATGATTTGGAAATTTTTGACGGCATGGATGCAACAATGAGTTTCTTGGGCAATGCGGCAATGAATAAAATTATGGGTGCTTCCACTATCAACTAGAATGATGACCTTCCGATGCTTGATGTAACTGATTAACTTGAGGGTTTGGGGAGCAGAGAAGCCGGTGAGAGCATTGAGGGAAATGACAGGTTCCACTTTGGGAGGGTCTGAGGGAGGGGTTTTGTCAGTGATTTCAGGTGACTCAGACACAAGGGGAGTTTCAACATCCTCTTCCGAAATATCCTCAGAGATGGCCATAAAAAGATTTTGTTCCTTACACTTGTGGCCCATGAAATATTTGTCATCAAAATTATAACAAAGGACTTTGAGTTGGCGTTCAACCATTTCATCCCTAGTCGATTTTTGGATCTTTAATGGGGCAGAGGCAGTAGTGGGATTTACGGGTTTAGGGCAAGGGATAAAGGAGGGTTTTCGGTTTTGAGAGGATACAACCTGTTGTGTTTCTTTAGATCTTTTAGTATCCTCCACCCAACTTGAAGGTCGAGTCATGAGGACATGGGCCCGAATCTCATCCTTGAGGCCACTGATAAAACACTCTTGACAGAAAGCATCAGTCATGCCCTCTGTTCGAAAATCCAGGCGCTCAAAGGAAACTATGAAGTCTTCTACTGTTCCTGATTGTTTCAACTTTTTCAAACGACCCAAATGGTTGGTGTCAGTGTCAAAGCATTCATAAAGCTTAGTCACAAATTGGGTCCAAGAAATATACCCTTGACAGGAATTTTTTCTCCATTGCCACCATTGCCAATGTTCTTGATCTAGATGGAGAACACCATACCGAATTTTGGCCAAGTCATCTGTAATGCCGTATAAAGAGAAATAATGTTCCATTTGGGTTACCCAACCAGTGGGGTCTGAGCCATCAAATTTGGTCACATCCACCCACGGAAGGCGTAGGTCACATTGAAAGTGATGGTGGTGAAAGGTATGGGCATGGGAGGAATGTTCACCTTCAATCTTTGGAGGTGCATCAGAGAAAGGGTCATCTGTAGGGATCTTCAGTTTGGTGCAGAGTGATGCAAAGACATATTCAAGCTGGGTGGTCAGTTCTTGTTTGAATTCCTCCATTGAGGACTGCATGGTTGTATTTATGGTTGTATTTATGGTTGTATCGATGGAGGCAACATTGGCACTGAGTTGTTTCACTTCCTTTTGGGTCTCGAGGAGACCAGATTGCAAGGTGTTGAAGCGAGGTTCTAGGTCTTGGCTATGGGTATGGGTGAACTGAAAAGGGGTAGGTGGGGTAATTTTTTTTTCTGAAAAATGATATGGATGAATGTGATAAGGGAGAAGAGATGAATCCAATGGAATAGGTCTCAAATAATGGTGAAAAATTTTCCAGATTTTTTTTTTTTTTTACAGCTGCAGAGTTATACTCCGTTCTGAAGAATATTACAGCGATGAAATCCCCAAATTCTTAACTAGTAAGAAAAGTGTAATGATTTGGCAACATGAATACAGTTGCGTGGCAACAGATCTTGTCTATTTTAATTTGTTTTATGTTTATGTCCCCCAAGGGTTCTACAGACAAGGGTTTTCCCTGTGCTATATCTCTTTGATATACGTGCGGGGTCCAACAGTAGTACTCAACCCAATATATCAGGGCACTAACTAAGGAGGATAGATCGTACCCTTAGCCGTACTACCTGACTACCCAAGTACTAGAGAGTATCTTCCCGAGTGCTGTTCTCGGTGGCACTATAGTAGTCAGGCAGCCGATCGGTTTATCTAAAGAGGGCTTCAAGAAATCTAGGTCAATCCGTACACAGGTGATGTCTGATGCACTACCACTCGAAGGGGTACCAATAGCGGTTACAAGGGTGGCCAACAAGTGTGCGTTTAAGAACCACTTCTATTTCTTGCATATATGAATCCCTCAACTGCGGGTTTATGCGCGTAATGACAAATCTCGGTGGCTTAAAGACGTCGGAATACGTCTCTACCCTGGAAAAAAAAATTCCCACAATTTCTGCCAAGGAAAGTGCTATGATACCACTTGTAATATACCAGATATAAAAAGTATGCAGAACAAAAATAAAATGCTAGAAATGGTAGAATAACAGTAATATAACCAGCATAATCTCCACAATAACACATAAATGATATAAAAACAACAACAAAAATAACACTTTTATTCATAAAGCAATGTTCACGGGCCTCTTTGAGGGGGCAACCTCCAGTCGAGCCGCACTCTGTTACAATAATCTCCAAGCTAGGGTTTTCATACCCTCGACCCTTATTTATACTAAATATGTCTATCAAGAGAAGCATCTAGAGGAAGATCCTTCTAGAAGCAAAAGCTTCTATTAGGTCTTCTTACATCTGCCTTATTCTATTTTATTGAAAGGCCTTATTAATACTGACCTTTATTACATCCGAATATATTCCTCTACCTATGTGCGGGTTAGGACCCTAACAATAGGAGACAATTACATTTTCTCACCAAGTCTTCCCTCTACAAATTTTAAACTCAACTTCCTGATTGGAGTTAGATCAAGACCTCACTTTCTTATGCTTTGCCTGGTTTAGGATTCTAAGTTAAAGAGATATTCTCTTGGGTCTACACTCATTCGACCACCCTTATTCATTGATTTTGACATATAAAACTGATGGGTATCAGGATTACCTCTACCTCAATCCAGAGGTGACTTCTGGTGCTGACATTTATGGCATCGTTGCCGAGGACGAAATTGAAGATTTTCCCTGGGTAGAATGACAATGTTTACTAGTTCTGAAGGTGCATGAGAACTTACTGCTTCAAAGATTGCAGCTGTGCACCTAGTGACTCCACTGAGGCGATTCTACTATCTCGATTTTGTTGTTTCAGTGTTACTTCTTCCTGATACACGTGGTATCCCTCAGGAGAACACATCGATCAGAGCTAGCCTTTGATGGTGAACGAAGGCTAGACACACTCATTCTGCATATCATTCACCTGGCGACTCCATGGTTCGAAATGGACAAAATCTTGGCTCATAGGTTTGCTCCTTTTAATTTTTCTGTTGTTCCTAGTTTTCCTAATGCTGTCCCTACTGTGGATGAATGGGGTGATTATTTACCCATATTTAGAGAGCATGTAGAGGATGACCCTAATCAACATCTCCGTGAGTTTCATGAACTCATGGATCAATGGGATATACATCATGAGGATGTATTATTAAAAATGTTCATGTTCTCATTAGTAAGGGATGCTCATGAATGGCATCATTCTTTACCCCCTACTAGCATCTCCTCCCTAAGAGAGTTTCATGCAGCCTTCAATAGGCACTATCAAAGGCATTATTCCTCTGAGTTAATCTACCATAATTGTTGTGAGGAATATGAAGGCCATAATCAAGAGATGTTTGTGTCTTATGAAATATGCGAGGATGAGGACCATGAAGAGGAGGATGCTTTGGGTGAGTTGACAGAGCTGGTAGAATATCTCTCTGCAGAGATAGAAGAGTTGAAGGCAGATCATGACTGCTTTCTTTTTGAAGAAAATACAGAGGATTTTCTTGTTCTTGGAGGCCCTACTGATGAGGGTATTATTCAAGATTCCATGGTGGTAGAGACATTAGTTTCTTCCCCTCATAAGCTTGTTGTCTCGGTTTTAAAGGAACGAGCCATTGTGGAGGAGGATTCTTCTCTTTTTCTTCACGATATTTCCCATGATGTGTTTACATTTGGGACTGAAAATAAGGATCAAGAGGTTGTTCCACTTTGGCCTGTTTTCCCTAGCTTTGAGGATTATTCAGATGAAGAGAAGCAGAGCCCCACATCATAGTTCACTAACAAGAGAAGCGAACAACCTGTATATTACAGTTACAAATCAAGTTCTGAGCTGGATGTGCAGGATTTCCAGGAATAGACTATTGAGCCTTATCCTCTGTTCATTAAGCAAGATTATCTTAAAGAAATCATCCCTCCTGGACTTGCCGAAGACACTAAGTAGCAATATGAAGAGAAGAGTTTTCCCACAGATCCTGTTTATGATGATTATGAATCTGACCCTTGGGAGAGCCAAGAAGAAGAACCAGAGGAGCAATAGAAGGAGTAGTTTATATCTTGTTCAGAACCTATTAATGAGCAGCTATTGCCTAAGATCAGTTAGCCTGTATCGACTTTTCACCCTCCTCTGCATACCAGAGAGACTCAGCCATGTGTGAGCAGATGCGTAGCAGGGAAGGTTGTCTGTTACCAATTTTATGGAGTTTGTTTCTTGGCCTATGAGCCTATGAAGGAATACATGGAGTTGTGTTTCCTTCATGTTTTGAAGCCACCCAACTTTATCCTGACCTCAGCATTAGGAGGAAAGATGAAGAATGTAACCATTCTGCTATCATGGTTGCATTACCTATTATCAATTAACGACAGAGTGAAGGAGCTTCTAGATAGGAAGTTTCTTGAATGGTTATGGTGTAAGTTTTCATTCACCTAGCACTATGTAAAATTTTATTAGTTTAGGATTATACATAAATGAGCTCCTTTGAGCATGTGCGTTTATTTTTGTTTTTACTTTCGGCCTATATTTTCAACAGTGTATTTTGATCTTGACTCCATAGCCCAACAAAAGGCGGCTGGAACTGCAAAAGGATATCTTAGAGCCTCATAGGGCTCTATCCTCCATGGAGCCTAATGTTTGCACTTATTCTTTCAAGGGGATGTTTTTCATTTGAAGTTGGCCATTCGGTGACCAAATGCAAGAAAAGGGGTTTAAAAACCCACCATATGAATTTTTATCCAAAGTTGTGGCACGATTATGCAAAGGCACGCACATATCTAGTCGGCAAAAATCCATCAAGCACAAGCTCAGTCTCAGTCGTCAGGTCCATCAGATAAATTATATCGGCGACCATCAGGTGATCGAGATTATAGAGTTGCACAAAGTTTAGCATGAGACCAAGGCCCGAAATCGTGAGATCTGGGTCGTTCATTTCAGAGGGACATGTGGTGCACGATCAACATAGTCATGATTTCGCAAATCTGTATGTTGAGAGTCGATCACATCAGATCTTGCAAAATGTGAAATTGCAAAAAGATCAGAGTCATTGATAAAGGGAGAGATCTGGACCATTGGGTCATCTTTTCGTGATTTCTTGAGTCAGGAAAGTAGGAGGGTGAGTCCTGAAAACCCGCGACATGAGAAATCACGAAATAATTAGGGTCTTCCATTCCATGGGATGCGTGGTGCAAGATCTGGGCCAAAGAAAAGTCTTCACAAGAGTGTCGATGGTATGTGGTCCCACAATGAAAGTTTGATCTAGGTCGTCTAAAGCAGAGGGGCACATGGCAGTAGATATGTGAAGTCTCGAAATATTATTTGGTTAAGTATAGGGTCACAGCCCATGGTCATATGGGAGAAGAGCCATAAATAAAGGGAAGTCGCCTCAAGCAACGAGCAACTAATATTTTTTGAGAAAATGATCCTGGCCATTAAGTTCAACGAAAATCCGACCGTCGATCCAAATGGGTCGTTTTCGCGATTTCGGGCATCATGATTTTTGAAATCAAGGGGAGTGAAAACTCCCTAAATGTGAAGCCCTGAACTTTTATAGGGTATAAGCACAAGTTCATGGCCCGAGGTCATGTGGAACGATGGATAAGAGCTGTGCCAAGGGCCAAAAGTGCCTGTATTGAGTATAGAAGGAGATTCGAAGAGCTCGAGGCATATAGATTAATTCGAAAAAGTCATGGCCACCGCCTAGAGCATTCATGGATGTCAGGGCTCATCTCGATCCCAATGAAGACAGTTAATGAAAGTGGGGGGATGGTGGTTGAAACCTTTTTTCATCACATAAATGGAAAGCATGAAAGGATGGTTGTGGCGGCTAGATGACAACCCGAAACTCCTCTGTAAATGGGTTTTCCTGCAAAAACCATACTGTTTCAATTTCACATCTGACAAAGAAAGACAAGTGTAGTCTGACAACATACGGAGGAGACATAAAGCTTTGAATGCAGTGGTTCATGTGTGTCCTTGGGGGCAATTACTAGTTCTGAGTATATATACTCAGTTTTTATATTTTGTAAGGGGGTCAATGGTTGAGCGAGGCTCTCGTATTGCAAAGTTTTGAGGAAGCACTGGTTCCTCTGGTTATGCATCTGTATTTGAGACTTGTTGTTTAATGAAAGTCAACTTCTTTCGTATCTCTATAAACAATTGTGTTAAAACACTCAGAATTGGAGCATCCAGTTGAGTGTAGTTATGTTGTTGTGATGTAGGTTTGATCACTGCAATATTTTCACCAGTTTTAATCAGTTTCCTATGTTATATTTTCCCTCTTACATTAAGTAGCTTGAAATTGGAGGATCCAATCGAGTTGTTAGAGTAGCATTGTGATGTAGGTTTGAGCATCGTGCTAAATTATAACTGTATTGTTTAGGCATATCTTAGTGTCTGAAGCTTTGGGTACAAGAGGATCTTGTTCTTGAAGCTTTTGTTCCTTAGGCTGCTAGAAGACCGAATGTCCATAGTAAACTCTTACATTTTCTCACCAAGTCTTCCCTCTACTCATTTTAAACTCAAATTCCTTACTAGAGTTAGATCAATACCTCACTTGCTTATGATTTGTCTGGTCCAAGATCTCGAGTTAAAGCGATATTCTCTTGGGTCTGCACCCTTTCAACCACCCTTATTCATTCATTGTGACATATAAAACTGATGGGTATTAGACTTACCTATGCCACAATCTAGAGGTGACTTTTGGTGCTAACACACACAATGAACACCAAATACATGGATGTATCGAAACTCCCAAAAATATTGTAATGAAAAATTACAAAATAAATCCTTGTAGATTACGATAATAACTCACAAATAACATAAATGACCACACCGTGTATCCCTTGATGAGTACCATACTTTTTATAGATTTCTTCTGCAGCTACACCATGATTTGAAATCGATTCGCCAACATCTTCGCTTGTGCGTAGGAGGCTAGAGAACATGTACATTACCTAAAAAATGTATTTGTATTTGAGTGTAGCATTCATTCAACTAACTATAAGATAACTATAGATAGTTGCTTACTCATTTTGTAGTATCTTTCCAGATTAATTTGATATGGAAACTTGTTTCTATCTATAATGAAATTTGTAATTCCTCTAACTGTTGAGATTACTCCTTATTTAAAATATGTTGAGCATCTATGTTATATTTAAATACCATCACAATCTCTTAAACTCTCTAGGGCATAGGTGTTATGCCCAAATAGGCTTCATCTTCTTCGTGTTGTTGGGGTCGTTTTCTGTGGAGAATTATCACAATTTCTTAAGAGTTATATTAAATATATGCACAATGTTGTAGGGGACCAAAGATTGCTCTCTGTTTAACAAAAAAGTCATGGGAATCTGAGACACCTTCTCAGTGATTTTTTCTCCAGGGATGCCTTGGCCAAATCTCTGGAACAAATGGACAAGCTTTTTCTTCTTACCCTCCACCAGTGGAAACATGAGAAGGCCCCAATCCATGTGATCAATTATACCTTAGATGTATGCCTATTTCATTGTGAATTTTGTTGTTTTGGGGGTTGATGAAGGTTGAATCATCAATCAAATTCATGCTTTATTTCTTTTCGATGGCCTTATTCAATTATCAAGGCCAAGAACGAATCAATATCAGTTGTTAGGAAGTAGAAACCTTGAAATCTATCGAGAGCTACTAGGCGCTAACTAGATTCATGGCTTCCCAGATCACCATATTCTATAATGGGACGGTGAATGTGTACGATGTTGTTGAGAGATAGGTATATTTCGAAAGCTTCATGTTTTGTTTACATGAAAAAACCTACAGATGTGTTGTGCTAAATTTCTAGAATGTTGATCTTTGTTTTATTGGTTAGGTGGTAGCTATCATCAGGCTCGATGGTAATGATGTTCAGTTGTCCCTGCAGAAAAACCACTCATAAATACCTTTTTAGTGACACATGTTTCATTTTTAGTGACATGTATCATCTTTTTAGTGACACATTTGTATTAATCCTAGCAGACAATAAAAAAGTGGGGAAGTAATTTATTTTTAGTTTTCCGCATCAATTGTAAAAATATTTCGATATAGATATTCAACAACAGAGATTATTTACTCACAGAGGGTGTGATGATGTTGGATTTACCCTTAGAGAATTATGTTTGTGTTGGCCAAGAGCTTGACTCCAAATATAAACGACGAGCTCTAAATATTGGTACTGCAGTATTGAAATGTTTCTATCTTGGAATTGTTTCTTTTCTATTCATAACTATTTTCATCTCTTTAAAATTGTAGGAATTTCCAAAAAAAATATGTTGTACTCGAAAGGCTATATTTGGAAACTCTAATATTTGTCACAATGGAAAGCAGTGATCCACCCTTTATCATGCATTTCTTCGTTGGAGACTCACCAAAATCAAAAATATCATTTTTTAATTAATTAACCTTAAGTGCATCACAAAGATAAGAAAACAAAGGGAAGCTTAGTTAAAGTGTGACTGCAAGTGTTAAAGACTTGAAGCTTATTGCCAAAATCTATGGACTTGTGCCTTGGCCCCAGTAAATGTTCTAATCCAAGAACTTGTATTCTATTTATTTCTTTGTACAATATATCACTTGAAAATAGGAAGAATGGAATGGAACTGGCTTCTCTTAGGCGAGGCAGCACCTGGAGACCATCAGAGAAAAACCACACTGCATTTTATTAAATCAATTGAGGAGTAAATTATATAGGATGTTATTTGTTTTAGACGGTTGGAAACATTATTCGGTTTAGAGGCTAATCTCCATTATTTCTAAGTCTCTCCTTTAATGGACAAAATATTGACATTCACAACTAACCTCTCCCTAAACAGTTCAAATTTTATCTTCCCAATAGGCTTAGTGAAAATATCAACATCATTTTCACTAGTATTACAATACATTAAAGTAACGTCATTAGACTGCATATTTTCTCGAACAAAATGAAACTGCGTATCAACATGATTTTTCCTTGAATGGTAAACATGATTATTTTCCAACTTGATTGAGCTTTGGTTATCACATTTGATTATCGTATCTTTCCTTTGTTCTTCTCCAACATCTTAAAGTAGTCTTGTCAATAAAACAATTTCACAATTTGTGGCACACAATGCTTTATATTCTGCCTCAGTGGATGGCAAAGATACATTAGGTTTCTTCTTACTGCTCCATGAAACAATCTTGGATCCAATGCCAAAGGCATAACCTGTAGTAGATTTCTGATCATCCGGATTGCCAGCCAGTTTGAATCTGAATAACATGTCAGCTCAACATTGAATGAATCAATATATTTAATACCGTAATCAATTGTGCCTTTAAGATACCTGAGTACCCCTTTCGTTGCATTCCAATGGTTTTCTAGAGGTTTTTCCATAACCTGACTTAACACACTAACATAATATGCTATGTCAGGTCTGGTTCTAGTGAGATAGTTCAATATTCCCACCATATGTCTATACATTGTACCATTTAACTCCTTCGAACCATCATCACAATAAAGTTTCATGTTCTTCTACATTGGAACATAAGAAACTTTACATTGATCCATTTTAAACTTCTTAAGTAATTCTCTGACATATTTACCTTGAGACACAAAGGTTTGACGAGCATTTATCCAAACTTCAAGAGCTAGGCAGTAATGTAACTCACCAAGATCTTTCATTTCAAATACCCATGACATCTGCTTCTTAATTCCACTAATAAACTTTTCTGAATTTCCTATAATAATTAAATCATGAACATATAAGGAAACCAATACAACATGCCCCTTTTCATCAAACTTGGTATACATATTTGAATCATTTTTTCTCCTCATAAAATCTTGCTGAAGAAAAAAAGAATCTATCTTCTCATACCATGACCTAGGTGACTGTTTCAGTCCATACAATGCTTTCTTTAATTTACACACTATATGTTCTTGACCACTTTTCACAAACCCCTCTGGTTGAGTAAGGTACACCTCCTCCTTTAACTCACCATTCAGAAAAGCATATTTTACATCTAATTGGTGAAGCTTCTATGGTACTTTGTAGCTAATGCAATTAACAATCTTATAGTATTTAATTTAGCTACTGGTGCAAATGTTTCTTCATAATCAATGCCCTCCTTTTGTGAGTACCCCTTTTCCACCAATAAAGACGCAAAAGACACATCTTCTTTCTTGGAGTGATATTCACTACAAATCATAATTACACATGATACACCCATAACTACATATAATTATCAGGATTATGTGCAGACATTGACAGAAAATACCAAATGATCACTGACGTATCTAACTACTCACACCTATCTTGCAAACACACTCTTTATTTGAGTTTAAGATTTGTTTATATCCTTTCTAAGAAATTTATTTACATCAGGAGATGGCTTAGCGTTGCTTATACCCTCATTTGCTATTTACATCAAGGATGGCTTATGCACTACGGCGAGGTGTTGCACATGACTTATTTAGTTTTTTCGGTAGTATTTATTTTTTACACATTGTGAACATATATGGTTTCTTCTTATTTGTTAGAATTAGTGTTTACATTAAAATTATTTTAGGTTCTAGGTTTGTTGGAGATTGTTGAAATATTCTTCCAATTTATATTTTCGAAATTGAAATAAATTGAATTTGACAACACTTATAAGTGTATTGTATTTAGATTTTCAAATGCAATAATAATAATAATAATAATAATAGTAATATGCATGCAATTTGCATTCCCTCCTTCCCTCTCGAAAGGGTCCAAAAAATGAAAAATATGTGAGAATTAATTTGGTGTAGGATTAGAGTAGAAGTAGGAGCATAGATTGTTTTTTACTTCTTTGTAGAAAATTCTGAAATGTAAATAAAAATTGATATTAAATTTTTATTATTGCAATAACCATTGTGAGCACCAAGAAAATTCTCAAATGTAAATAAAAACTGATTTTAAATTTTTATTAGTGCAATAACCATAAACTGGAAATTTTTTACTCAGTTTAAATGAAAATGAAAAGCGTAGGGAGGATGAACTTACCTAATATAATGGAGCAAGCTATTCCGTGCATTCTAAAACAATACAATAACGATGTATGAGAACCGAAGGAAAGCTTGAACTGCATGTTGAATTGCATACTTATTACAATTCTCCACCTCGACATCGTTCTCGATATTCAATTCCATATTTGGATCCTCCACAAGACTGAAAGATGTAATTATCTTGAATATCTTTTTTCTATATATTCATTTCTACGTCATATGTTATATTCTATCATTGCATTAATGCAACTTTGCTTCTCTCATGTGGTTTATCAAAGCCCTAACAAATTTTACTATTGATGCGGATATGTTGATCTTGTTGTTGTTCCACGTTTTTCAATTTCAAACCATGTTATTGAAAAAATAATTTATGACTACCACACAATAATGAAAACTCTTTTTAAATATAAAAGAATAGCTCCAAGCAACCCTGAAATTACAACATCCCCCAAAATTACAACATTATCATATTAATTACTAGTTGCTTTGCACCTAATTCCATTGTTTCTTATATTACCACCTTTCTTATTACCCATGTTACATCAATTTCCCTTATTTCCCTTATTTTTCATGTTACCACCTTTCTTATTGTCCATATTACTAGACACATTATAGTAATGGGGCATGGGAGTCATAGATTTTGATTATGGTGTGCTCTTTAAGAGTTTGGAAAGGGATTAGTTCTCAAGCTTCAAAGTCAAGACGTAATAGCTTGGGAGAATTTTTGTTCCAATTAAGCAACATGTTCAACAATGTGTGACTACAGAGAAGAGACATCCAATGAAACCCAAGAGAGACGTGTTGGAAAGCAAAGTTTAATGTTAATAATATTTTAAGGATGCGATTTATTTTCAAGGTACATCGAGAGCTTATTTTTTCTTTCTCTTTTGGCAATAAATTGAGTGCATCACATCCCATTCCTTGGTGTGATATGATCAAACATTAAATACATAACAACGGGCATAAAGTTATGCCATCTCATCTTCTCAAGGGTCACTTTTATCGATAAAGTGGTTTGCTTTTAAAGTAACATTAGTCAATGAAAGAAGATATGCACAATCTATATATTGGTGGTGTGGTCATAGGAATAAAGAAAACGAAGTTATGGGTGACTTTTTTGGTTTTTGGTATGTTCCTTACACTGATAAAGGGAATGATTATTATAATGGTTACACTAGAGAGGGAATAATTATATTGGTTGGGTGTATAAATATACGGCGTCTCGTCAAGGACTACTGTTATTAAAGTGGTTTGTTTTTATTAAAAAAAAAAGGCTATGGGTGTCTTTTTTTGGTTTTTGGTATGTCCCAGTGATAAAGGGAATAATTATAATAATTATTATTATGGTTACACTATGGAGGGAATAATTATATTGGTTGGATGTATAAATCTATGGCATCTCGTTTGGTCAAGGATTACTCTTATTAAAGTTGTTTTTAAAGTAATTTTTTAAAAGAATCTTAAAAAATTGGTGATAAAATACTTACACCATCTATATGTTACAGTAGGTGTATATTTCAAATAATTTTATCATGTTTTCAATTCCATGTAATGGTGAGAGGTATGAGGAAGAGATAAAAAAAAATAAAAAAAATTAATGTTAAGGTCAAATTTTATCATGTTTTCAATTCGATGTAATGGTGAGAGGCCTGAGGAAGAGATAAAAAAAAAAGTTAATGTTAAGGTCAAATTCTAAAGGAATAATTATAATGAATTCGATGTAATGGTGAGAGGCCTGAGGAAAAGATAAAAAAAAAACTTAATGTTAAGGTCAAATTCTAAAGGAATAATTATAATGGTTGGTTGTATACTAGCACAGCCACTCAAAACCGTGGTTGATGAACGTCGAAAGGTGCGGACAGAAAATGAAATGCATAGCCAAAAAATGAAACGCACAACCAGAAAATGAGCGTCTACAGCCAGCATAGCTAGTGTGCTAAATCCAAAGTTTAATCATTTAAACGTGGGAATCATATAGTGTTACAATAATTTCTTAATATGATTAGGTAAATGTTAAAAGGTAAACAGGTTAACAAATGCATTAAAAAATACAAGGAAGTTATGAAGAGGAAATCACATTCATTGATTTGGGAGGACGACTAAGAATATGCCAACATCTTCAATTGTTAGCCATCAGATTAGAATTTTAGATTAAAAGGTGATTAATTGTGCTCATTGTCAATAGGTATACGCCTTTCGGCGTAAAAATTGAATTTCTTTAATTTTATAATTATATTAAATTATAATTATAAAATTAGTACAATTTAGTTATTAGTGAACTAGTGAAGAAAAACATATTTTGAAACTTGTGGAATCAAAGAAATAAATAAATTGATGTTTTTAGAGAAATTAGTAGAATCTAGTTATTAGTGGACTAGTGAAGAAAAACATATTTTGAAACTTGTGAAATCAAAGAAATAAAAATATTGATGTTTTTAGAGAATTTAGTAGAATCTAGTTATTAGTGAACTAGTGAAGAAAAACATATTTTGAAACTTGTGGAATCAAAGAAATAAAGATATTAATGTTATAATAAAATTATTGTTTATGAAAGAAAAACATATTTTGAAACTTGTGGTATTAAAGAAATAAAGAAATTGATATTTTAATAAAATTTGTGTTTGTAAATGGTATTTTTTAAAATTAAACATATAAGAGAAGAGGGACAAAAATGATTGTATCATAAAGTGTATGAATGATGGATCTTAAATCTTAAGGATGATTTTCATAATTTGATGGTTTCAAATAATAAAAATATTCTACAATTAATCAAGTTAAAATAATAATAATAATAATAATAAATAATTATTTTATTTTAAGTTTACAACTTAATTAGATATTAAATTAATTTGATTACATGGTTTATGGAGGTGTATATATCATACTTCTTTTATTTAAGTATGTAACCTTTAAGGAGAAAACACATGTTTTTAACTATTAGGTCTACTCAAGCTATAAGGTATTGTTGATCAAAACATTTGATCACCTAGGTTTCTGGATCTTGGAAAAATAAAAATAAAAATGATATTAGAGAATTACAATTTAAACAATTATTAGTTCATAGTGTATTCCTCATTCTCATCTTTGTCATGCATTTTACGGATTAAATATCCAAGTCTGTGTACTCAAGATATCCATTTTTTGTCTAACTACCCAAAAAATGTTTTTTCCATGTGCAACACAAATAACATCTTCTTGGAACCATGATTATATTCTTGGAACCACACTCATTTTCTTGGAACCATGACCATTATTGGAACCATGGCCACTTTCTTGGAACCACACTTATTTTTCTTGGTTTTATTCTTAGCACTTAAGACTAAGTCCTGAATTAGTCTTATTTTGTTGGTTTATTTTCTTATTTCTTCATTCCATACATTTTCTTGATTCTTCATCCCATACTTAAAAAATTTATAGTCCCTTTTCCAACTCTCCCACTTCCCATACTTAATCACATTTATTGTTTTGTTGTGAGCTTCCTTACCTTTCTTTGTATCCTCAGGTCCACAGTTCTGCATACTACATTTTTCACTTTCCAACCCTCATATTACACTCCCATACTGTTGATAAAAAAATCGTCACCTATATATTCCCGCTCCTGGAGTAAATAAATAAAAATTGATATCAGAAGAAATGATTTTTTAACTATTATAATTTCATTGCGTAACCCTTAGTCTCAGCTTCACCAAGCATTTTTCAGATCCAAAATATGAGTTTGTATGCTCAAGATATCTAGGTTTTCGTCTAACCGACAAAACAACGCTTCCTCAATATGTGAAAAAGATATTTTTTCTTGGAATTAATAATTATTGGAACTGTGTCTGATTTCTTGGAACCACAATTCTCGTCTTGGAACCATATTATCTTGGAACCCCATATCATCTTGGAACTTCTCATATTTTATTTTCTTGAAATTCTCATATTATCTTGGATATCTTATTATTTTGGAACCTCTCCTTACTTCACCATACTACTTATATTTTCTTTCGATTTTATTTTCCATCACCATCGTGGAACTTCACTACTTCATAGGATTTCTCGCCCTCCTTATCTCCCCTCCTCCTCACCTCCTTATCTCTTCACTCTCCTCTCTGCTTACTTCCCCAACTCCGCACTTATAATTATTTTAAGTTTCCCTCACCTCCTTATCTCTCCTCCTCCATCAGATGAATGGATCCCCACTCCTCGCCACCTCATTATCTCTCCATCTCTCCTTCCATCTGCTTACTATGATTCCACCGCAACCCCCCTCCTTCTCTGTTTGTCTGCTCTGTTAGGTACCGGATCTATTATAATAGCATAAGAAGAAATATTGGAGTGAATAACAATGAATTCAACAACAAAAAATAGATAAATGCAGAGAATAACAATGGAACAACAAATAGATGGATTCCACAACACTAGAATAATACCTTTATTGATAGGAAACAATGTTCACTTGCCTCTTCGAGGGGGAAACCTCCAACAAAGTAGATCTCTATTACAATAATTCTCAAGAAAAATCCCTCTCATACCTTCTACTCTTATTTATACTAATTCTATCTTCTAAAGAACATTCTAGAGGAAGATCTTTCTAGAAGCAGAAACATCTATTAGGTCTTCTTACATTGACTTGTTCATATTTATTAAATAAGCCTTATTAACTAGTATCGACCTTTATTACATGGAAATATATTATTCTACCTACATGAGAAGTTACGGGGTTATGATCCAGGTGGCTCAAAACAATTTTCTGGCAATTTTGGTAAATTATTTTTTTAGCAGTTTTTCGAGTATTGAACTTCCAGAGCCGTTTTGAGGCCCTAAAAGGTATTTTTTTGGGAAAATGAGGAGAAACATGGAAGTTCCTTCGATGTTTTTCACACAGAAATTGTATCCCTTGGATAGATATTTATAACGAGGTATCGAGCGCCCCAAACAAAGATCATATGCAAAAGTTACGCCCCTGGCAAGTTGAAGTACCAACTACCTCCATCGGGGCCCACAAAACTTTTGGCTTTTCATCTTCCAGGGTTAGGGTTTTGGATTTTCCTTATGTTAAAAAGGCCCTTAGAGCCTCATTGTAATAATCATATTCTTGTGAAATGCGGGTAGTTGTCACATCTCTTCTCAGAGATAAGATGCCACCATTCTAGTGAGTCTTTCACTCTGTATTTTTATAGTCTCTGTACATTTCTTTCATTAATAGAGATCGTGTATTACTGTATATCTGTGTTTATGGTTGCATCTTTGATACATTTTTTTTATATTATTTAATATCTACGATATTCCTGTGCATTTCTTTATTATATCTCTGCTCTCATTTCGTGCCAAAAACAATCTCGATCATTGGTATCAGAGCAGGCTTCTCTTGATCGTTTTTTTTAGTGCATATCCCCGATGAGGTCGGAGCATAGAAAGTTGGGTCTTGATCTTGTCTCTATTGAATAAAATCTCTCTCGCACACCCAAGAAACCCTCCATGGTGGAAGAAAAGAAAAAAAATGAAGCAGACTATCCTATAAATCTATTGCTTGAGCAAGCTCTCATGCGACAGAGAGATGAAATGATGGATAATTTTTCCCACATCCTTCAACGCCTGTCAATAGAAACAGGTGCATCTTCATCAAACAACCACTCTGGAAGCACCTCTCTTTTAAAGGTACAGGTTAATTTTGATATTCCCATATTTGAAGGTCAGATAGATGCACATGCCCTAGACAAATGGTTAAATTTGCTAGACGGTTATTTCTCTGTTCAACATTTTTTCGACAGGTAAAATATCACCTTTGCACTCCTTAATATCTCCCCCATGTCAAACATTGGTGGGAAACTTACTGGGAGAAAAGTTCCATAGAGGATTCTGGAATATATGGGGTCGAGCCCACTTGGTATTTTTTTGTGGATGTGATAAAGGAACAGTATTACCCTATCGACAACTATGAGGACCAGTACATGAGATGGACCACACTATGGCAAGAGAGGGGCCAACAAGTTCCATAGTTCACCAATACCTTCCATACCATTTGCACCAAGTTGGGTATCAAAGACTTCGAACGATAGTTGGTTCTGAAATACCATGGGGCTCTACGCAGATACATCCAAATTGAAATGGATTTTTTGGACATCTCATCACTCGGTGCTTCTTATCGATATGTTATTAAAATCGAGAAGAAATTTAAGCACCAGAACAAACCGGAGTTCGGGTCTGCAAATCCAAAACAATCAAAGTATGACAAAGACATCCCTAAAAAACAATCTCCTGAAAACCAGTCCAAGCCATAGGAAAAGAAGGGTAATGGGAAGACAAAGAAGGACATTGAAAAATGGTGCGATTTCCACAAAAGCCCCTAGCACAACACCGATGAATTTCATTGAAAACAGTCATTGGCGGCCGAGATCAAAGATAAGGAGCCGAACCTTGATTCAGAATCTGATTCTAGAAATATTGGTAAAGGACATATCATTGATGTAGACCCCACTGTTATTGACGTAGACCCCACTGCTATTATCGCGACCACAATCAACCAGAAGAACCAACAAATCTTGAAGAGGGGGAGCACCTTTTTCATTCAAAGATGTCGGTGAAGGGGACCCTGTTGCATTTTATTGTTGATAGAGGAAGCCAGAAGAACCTCATCTTAGTAGAGGTCGTCAAACAATTGGGATTGTCGACAACACCATACCCGCAACCAT
Source organism: Picea mariana (assembly GCA_032191745.1). Lineage (NCBI taxonomy): Eukaryota > Viridiplantae > Streptophyta > Pinopsida > Pinales > Pinaceae > Picea > Picea mariana. Next base: position 673,743 of record JASDQU010100686.1, read on the forward strand.
ACAACATTAGGTGGCTTCGCCAAGGACGATATCTTCATGTCAGCCAGCAATGTCGATTGTCATACGACATCCAACCCTTCAAGGATGAGGTATTATTTTTTGTTTCCCCACTGGATGTTTGTGATGCTCTCTTGGGCTAGACATATATGTGGAGATGCCATGTTGTTTATGAGTCTCGACCCCACAGTGTCATTGTTTCTCTAGGGAGTCATCTCTACAGAATACTAGAGTTAGTTATGACTATTGTTCCACCTAAACAGTTCTGCAAGGTAGTATCTCATATTGCAAAATTCAACTTCTTCACAATCTGTTCAAAAGGGGAACAGAAGGACACTGCAACCACTATAGCCTCGCCCCAAGCACCTTCTATTCAATAGAAGCAGGTCGACAAGGTTGCAACAAAGCGCAAATATTCCTTCTGCACACCTTCCTCTCATGTAGCTCGATTTGGTTAACAACCTCAGCCTCAATAGGTTCATGACATACTTCCACAAACTAAGTAGCGCGATGTCTCCAGCAAGGCAAGCAACTCACCAAGATTCAGACTCAACAAACACTTTTTCCTCTCCCCCGGGCACTCAACGCAATTGAGACCATTGCTTCCTAAGGAGGGAGGATTGATCCAGGTGGATATCGGTGGCCACCCACCTTTTCCAACTAGCTCAAAACAATTTTCTAGCAATTTTGGTAATTTACTATTTTTAGCAGTTTTTCAAGTCTTGAACTTCCAAAGCCGTTTTGAGGCCCTAAATGATGTCTTTTTGGGAAAAAGGGGAGCAACATGGAACTCTCTTCAATGTTTCTCACACAAAAATTGTAGTCCTTGAATAATTATTTCTAACAAGGTATCGAGTGCCCCAAACAGAGATCGTATGAAAAAGCTACGCCCCTAGAAAGTTGACGTATCAACTACCTCCATCAGGGCCCGCAAACCTTTTGGATTTTCATCTTCCGGGGTTAGGGTTTTGGATTTTCCTTATGTTAAAAAGGCCCTTAGAGCCTCTTTATAATAATCATATTCTTGTGAATGCGAGTATCCATCACATCTCTTCTCAGAGATAAGGTGCCACCAATCTAGTGAGTCTTTCACTCTGTATTTTTACAGTCTCTATACATTTCCTTCATTATTAGAAATCATGTATTACGGTATAGCTGTGTTTATGGTTGCATATTTGATACATTTCTGTTGTATTATTGAATATCTGCGATATCTCTGTACATTTCTTTATTATATCTTTGCTCTCATTTTGTGCTGAAAATAATCCGGATCAAGTTAGGTCCCTAACATGCCCTCCCCCATGAAAAATAGACTTGTCCTCAAGGCTTGAGATGACCAAATTCCTAGAGAATAGTGGTCAACTTCTAGTTGGCATCTTCAAGAGTTGTATATTTTCACTACACTAACACCTCCTTGATGTTGCACTAACAGAGACGACGTTCACACTGGTCCAATACTTCTTATGGCTACAACCATATGGAACCTTCATCATCTATCTCCAAAAGACTGGTTTGAGTTTGACACTTATTTCCAATCACCTTCTTTAAGCATGAGACATGAAAAATAGGATGGATCTTAGAATGAATAGGCATAGCTAAAGGAATAATTGTAATGGTTGGTTGTATAAAATTGAACCCCTTTTATGTTTATAGAAATTAGTAGAATCTAGTTATTAGCAGTGAACTATTGTTTATGGAAGAAAAACATATTTTGAAACTTGTGGAATTAAAGAAATAAAGAAATTGATGCTTTAATAAAATTTGTGTTTGTAAATGGTATTTTTTAAAAAGAAATTGATATTTTAATAAAATTTGTGTTTGTAAATGGTATTTTTTAAATTAAATATATAAGAGAAGGGACAAAAATGTATAAGGCTCTTGAGAAATTGTATCATAAAGTGTATGAGTGATGGATCTTAATTTTTAAGTATGTTTTTCATAATTTGATGCTATCAAATAATACAAATATTCTACAATTAATCAAGTTAAAATAATAATAATAAATAATAATTTTATTTTAAGTTCACAACTTTTATCTTCAATGGAAAAAAACATAATTTTATATCATCATTTGAGAACAAATTTATATTTGTAGATACAATTTCAGAGTGTATTTCCGATCAACATTCAGATTAGATGTTTTTTCTATAGATTTGCTTCATATCTTAGTGAAGTCCTTCCTTTTATATTCGATGTGCTATCTAATTTGTTATGATTTTACAAAAAAATACACAATGTAGTTTATTTTTATATATGTTTGTCTAGTCAAAAAAAATCTCTAGTAAGTTCACAAATTTTTTTGTTGAGGATGTTCCTGAATATGATCATTTAAGAACTATGATGTTTTCCATAGGCCCATGTCCAATTTTGCACCTTCTTTTGACCTCTCGTCTGCTTCTTCATTTCTTTCCCTGTACATATGTCAATAGGTAAGAGAATCAAAAGTAGTCTGTAAGAATTTGATGTATTCCACTATATTAGAAAGTCTTATATTTGTGCATCTTTGAGTGCCATTTATCCAATTTATGACATTCTTTGAGTCTCCAAAGATAATAAGCATTTTACAGTTCTTTTCGAGAGCGAAGGCAATGAGTAGTTTGAGGCTCATCAGTTTGGAAAAATTGTTTGTTCTCATTCCAAGTCCAGAAGTCAGGGTAAAGTAGTGAGATTCCGAGAGATATAAAATCCCTCCTCCCCCACATTTATTATTTTGGGAAGCTTCGTCAAAAAACCCCCAAGGTTTTGTTTTGTCAATAAATTCCTCCTGTATAATTCTAGTCATGACTCTCCCTAAAGTGGGTGAGTAAGAGGAGTATATGGATAGACTTTTAAGTTCTGTGATTTATGGTGCTACAGAAACCTCCTTAAAAATGTTTGTGTTTCGTGCAAGACAAACACCACAAATTAGAAATAGAGGCAACATTTTGTAAGCCTTGTTTTCTCTGTTCATCAACCAGTCCTTCCAAGTCTGTTCCAAAGTATGGCCAATCTAGAAGTTGCATAGTTTCAAGTGTCTTGACACTTTAGACCAGACCTCCTTGAAATAGTGATAGTCCAAAAAAATGTGGAAAGTTGTTTCTCCTTCTGATTTGCAAAGAGGACACCTACCAAGGCCAGAAAAATTCCCTTTTTGTAGGATATCCCAGGTTGGCACCTTGTTTGTTAAGACACTCCACATAAACAATTTTGATTTGGCCAGACAATTTATCTTCCAAAGTTTTATCCACCCCCAGGTTCACTCATTTTGAAATATCTCTCGGTTTAAATAAGTATAACCTTCCTTCAGAGTATAAATTATTGAGCTAGCCTTGTCCCAAATAAGTTCATCCTCATAGTCCCTAAGTCTGACCTATGATATTTTTAGGACTGAAATGTATCTTTCCAATTCTATTGCCTCTTCTACTTCTAAGCCTAAATCAAAAACCGATTTCCACCCTTGTGACCAAATGGTTGTTTGGTTTGGATCAACAAGTTTGTTTAAAGTGTTGAAGCCTCGGGTTCTCAAAAAGAAGATAAGTTGGTTTGGGAGGAGGTGTTGTCCCTCACAGCTAGCCCAAGGATCTACTCCCAATATGACTCAATGTCCATTTTCTATCTTCTAGGCTAGTCCTTCCCCTATGAATGGGAAATAATTAGCAATTGCCTTCCAAATGACCAAGACTCCTTTTAGTGATTTCTTAGCACTTCTAATACAGGTCTCCAATGAATCCGGTTCAATATATTTTTTTATTATCACTTTGGTCTAAAGACTAGTTGAATTTATCAGTCACCATACTCCTTTTTTTGCCAAAGCTTTTGCAAAAAGGTAAATGTTTTTTAGGCGCCACCCTCCTAGGGCCTTTGGAGCAGCAATTCTCTTCCATTAAACCCAGGGAGTCACATGTGCTTCTTTCTTACTACTCCAGAGGAATCTAAAAGTGATTTTCTAGATTCCTCCAAAATTCCTTTTGGATCCAATATAGTGACATCCAATATACAGAGATGTCTTCCAAAACCGATTTGACTAATACTAATCTTCCTTCCCTAGAAATCCATCTATGACTCCAAGATAATAGTATTTTTTCTATTTTTTTTAGAATCCAATTCCAGCCCTCTTTCATGTAGTCATTTGGTTTTAAGACAAAACCCAAGTAATTCAATCCTTACTCTAGTTTCTTTTCCACAAAAGTAAAATTTTTTCTGAAGGCTCCCAACTCCTCCTCTATAAGAAATTTTGTTGTGAGGGATGACTTTCCTTCATTTATGACCATTCTTGTAGCTTTGGAGAAAAGACTTAATATGTTTTTCAGATTCTCTGCATATTTTATGGATCCCATGTTAAAGATAAGTATATCATCCACGAAAAGTAAATGTGTAATTTGGAGGTTTTGTGAGATTTTGATACTGGATAAACACCTTGTTCTTTTTGCTTCTGAAATTGATCTACTGAGTCCTTCAACTACTAGGAGAAAAAGTAGTGGAGAGAGTGGAAACTATAGTAATACAACACATAATCCATTTATAATCACTAAGAAGGAAACTGTACTAATACATAACATAATCTATCTGAAAAAAGAAGTTTCAAAGCCCAAGTGGGTTAGTAAAAGGCGAATGTAGAGCCAACTTAATTTTTCATAGGCTTTGGAGAGATCAATTTTTAGCACTGCACCCTTTAGTTTTCTAGATTTTATGTTGTGTAGTGCTTCTTGTGCTACCCCTATAGCCTTGTGGATTTTTYGTCCTTCCAAAAATATGAACTTCTCACTTGAAATTTTGTCACAGAGGATTCTTTTCACTCTTCTTGCTATACTTTTTGAGACAATTTTGTAGATGCAATTGCAAAGGGAAATTGGCATGAAATCGTCCAAGGTATYAGGGTTGTCTTTTTGGGGGATTAAAGCTAACGTGGAATTTAGACTTAGCGGAATTTGTCCTTCAATTTTGATATCTTCTACCATATTTAGAATATCCTATCCCAAGAGGTCATAAAAACCCTAAAGGAACTCAATGGTCCAGCCATCTAGACCTAGATTTTGTCTTTTTGGAAGCTCAACATTACTTCTTTTAATTCTTTAGCAGTAATGTTTTCCATAAACATTCTATTATCCTCATCAATGGTGAATCTTGGGAAGTACTAGGCCATAAGTACCACTTCTTCTATTGTAGCATGGTTCTCTTCTCTAAAGAGATCTTGAAAGTGATTTTTCCCTAGTCTTGACATTCCCTCAAAGGTATTTTCCTGGTTTCCATCTCGGTCCTTCAATTTCCAAATAGTATTTTCACACTTTCTACCTTTTTCAAAGACTTGAAAGAACTTAGTGTTCTCATCTCCACTTTTCAACAAGATAGCTCTGCTTTTCAGCCTCCGTATTTCTTCCTTTTCCTTGAGTAGCTTGTTTCTCCTTTCTTCCAGTCTGAGTAGTGTGTTCTTGGCTTCTAGTGTAGCATAACCACCCCTTTCTTCCTTTGAAATCCTTTTTAACTGGGATTCTAATTCTTTAAGCTCGAAGTCTTCAACTTGTCTTTTCTAGAAAGCCCAGGTCTTTTCTTTTGCTTTTCCGAAAGTGTGTTTTCTTGGTGAAAGGGTATCCGATTATCTTTCACCAAGTTTATAAAGGAGTCATCTGTTATCCAAGTTTTGTTGAATTTGAAAGGGCTTGCTGGCTTAATCGACCCTTTTCTTAACTCCATAAGGATCATAATGTGATCATATATGCCTCCAAATCTAATCCATTGTTTCAGATGTAAGGGTTTTTCCAATAAGGAATCAGTTATAAGAAAACGATCTAATCATTTTGCCATATTKTCTTTCCCCACCCTATTATTTCTCCAAGTTGGTTTGATTTTGATAGTTTCAATATCCAATAAATTGCATTCTACAATCTTTTGAGTGAAGTAACCCACCAGTGGGTCAATTCTYGGATGTGCTCCCCATACTTCTGAAAGCCCCAGAGAAAATTTTAGGTTTCCTCCTAAAACAAATTTCTGACCTTTCAAGAAGGACTTAGTAAAAAGAGTTTCCCAGAAGGTGCCTCTATTCTAAARGGGACCATATATGTTTATAATGTGAATATTTTCATCTAGCTCTGGAAAAGAGATCATAATGTTGAGTCATGACTCTATGCCCCAGGAATTTGAGACTTTGATAGAATGGGTGTTACATCCCATTTCCAGACCTCCAGATCTTCTTGTTCCATCCAAGGTTTAAAAATTATACCCTAGGAGTAAAGAAATTAATATGGATTTATCTCCTCCCCCTTCCCCAACATCTCTTGTAACAACAAAATTTCAGGTTTTTCAGATTTGATCACCCTTTTTAGGGCTGATCTTTTGAGGGGGGCAGCCAGACCCTTGCAATTAAAAGAACAACATATCGTCATGGTACCTTTCCATGGGTTGTGCTTTATCTAAGCACACGTTCGATGGAGATTTGTTTCACATATAAGAGATCATTTTTGGCTTTTAACTATGCTTTTGACATCAACGATTTTCTTCCCCGCCCATGTTTTTCCAAAGTTATTACCGAATCAGTGGCTAGTCCTCCCATGGTCCCTTTCTTCAATGATCTAAGGAAATATTGGCACTAAGAGGTCACTGAGGATGATGAAGAAGTATCCTCTTCTAAAGGACAGATCCATTTTGAGCTGGGAGGTTCACATGTTTCAATCTCCGAAGGAGTTGAAGGACGAGTGGCTAGAAAAGAGGGGAGGTTATTGTGGGTCGGGAAATTTAGAGCCTTCAACCACTCAGTTCCTTCTAAATTTAAGTTGTTTATTAAAACAATAATAGCAGAAGAGGAGAATAAATTAGTACTCGAGGTCACGATAGGTAGTAAATACGATCTTGTCTTGGAGGCACACGTGACTTCTTCTCCCCTTGAATATTTGAGTCTTGAATCAATTGTGGATGCATGTCGTTCCAACACCAGAGCCTCCTCAACTTCTTGAAATGGTCATACTTGTTCTTCCATAGTCTGTTTTCCTTCATTAGAGAATACTGTGGTGTAGGAACCACAAATAAACAAGCCTAATAAAATCCATACAATTACATGTAACATTTCTAACATAGAATTTCAATTTCAAACATAGAATTTCTTTGAGTGCGTAAATAATTCATTTAGCTTCAAATAAGCATATAATATTTCAGTAGAATTTAACATTTATCTACAACATGAAAATAACTCAACAATTCATAATAAAATACCTGCTTCTGATGTCAATTCCCATCAATATGGTTGTCCTTTCTCTGTTGCCTTGCCTAACCTGCTGCACTGACCCAACTCTGCCCAAACCGACTAACCTCCTAGCCAGCTAGGAGCAGCCTGTCCATCTCCCTAGCTCCAGGAAACCGAAAGGAATCCTAGCCCCCATGCCCAAAACCTTCAGCAATTTGGTGCCCCCTGAAATGGTTCCCCAAAACCGCAGAACCCAACAACAGAACCATAAAATCCAAACCAGAACTACAGTCTCTCCTCCCCCATAATTCTTCCTTCCCCTTATTCTCATCCTCCCTTCCCATCAAACTCTTTCCCCATCATATCTTCCCCTTCACTGACTCTCCTTCCCCTCATTACTTTCCTTATCTCCTCCTTTATTACCTTATCCCCTTATTTATTATCTTATCCCCTCCATTTAATGTTTCTTCCCCCCCCCTCATACATAAGTCTTTAATTAAATAAAATAAAAATTATTAACCCCTTTAATTCATTACTCAATAATTAATGAGTCAATTAATTAATTAATTAATCATTGACATATATGGACAAGTAATTAATAAATAATTAATTAGTTAATATTATTAAGAAATAATTATTGTTTAACTAACATATTAGGACGGTCAGATTATCAAATTGATTATAATTAATAATCCATATGCATCTATTTAACCGGGGTTGTTACATACACCCACACTTCAGGAAAATTCATCCCGAAGTTAAGGTATCTCATGGTACAAAGGAAAAGAAACATGGTTCACACATTCATAACAATTAACCGACACTATTAGTAAGTAAGTCAAGAAAACTCATACATACTAGTGTATATGTAAAAGAAATGCATGTATAGCTAGTACATACAAGTCTCGTGCATGTACTAATAATCAATAACTATCACCCTTTAGTAATTTATGTATGCATCCAATCCAATCAACAAGACTAGTCTTTTATAAAAGAAAATAAACCAATCAAATGTTTGTGAAATCCTTTAATTAAAATTATCCTAGTTCAACAATTTTATTTAGACAATTGTGGTTTAGTTACATAATTATGAATATTCATATATACACATTCTCTTTTAGAAGGGAAAACATTAAATTCCACCATCAGACAAATCTCCATACTTTCTCAACTATTTCTACTCATCCTTCCTCCCTAACTTACTTCCATCGCCGTTCCTATCCTTCCTCTGCTGGACTATATTGGAGCGTCAACTATATTGACCTAACTCCAAATAGAACTCATAAGCGGAAGTGTCACTATCTCGACCAAGCTTCCCTAGCAGGCAACTGACAGTCATCATCAAACGTCTTGGGGAGCGTGAGCTAACACCGTCCTCCCATGACTTCAGGTTTCGAAGGATACACGGTGGGAAATGCCTCCACCCCTCCTAATCATAACTAGGTTCCACACACCCTACAATGGAATATACAGTGGCACCGTGTTGCTGGGAGTTTTTTCATCGTTTATTCGGTTTTGGGCAGTCTCATCACCGAAATCCTACACTGGTCCACATATCATAGCAATGCTTCCAAACCAATATAATTTCACATACAAATATTCGTACCATAATGTTTTTTGGCTAGTGGTCATGACATTCACTTTCATCATTATCATCCCTTGGCTATCTCATAGCCCATGACCTGTTGATTAGTCTGTAACAAAAACTCATACATTTCTATGTATTATCATCATGTAATTGCATACAATCATTATTTCAATTCATTATCCATGTACCAACAACTTAACATCAAAGTTTTCAAGTTAGAAATAGATCTCATAATATCCCATAATTCAATTTTGACACCCATTCATAAAATTATCATTTATCAAATAGATTGCATCATATCCAACACCATTGTTATAGCATTTAAACTTTCATAGGATTCACATTCACACATTATGTCACATCATGTCCATCATCATCAATAACATTAAACATTCGTAAAATTTACATTCAAATACTAGATCGCATTATATACATCATCATCCAAATACATATAACATTTATAAAGGTTCATATGTCTTAAAAGTTTAAGTGTATCATTTAATAGTTTCTCTGAAAAATAGAAAATAAAAGTATGTAGGCCTCAGGTAATCCTGGCTGTCTAAGTCAAAAGGTGGTGTTACATACACCCCACCTCCGAGAAACATATTCTCGAGGTGGTCAAAAAAAGTGAGGGATAGTCTCGTCGTAGTGTTTCAGCGTCTTCCCAAGTAGCAGATCCTGAACTATACTTGTCCCATTGGACCTTAAATTGGTCTACTAGACGGTTCCTGAGCTGTCAAACTCTATGGTCCAATATGCGTAATGGTTCTACCGTGAGAGTTCCCATGTTCGATACCATCAATTCCTTCCAATTTAGTTTATGTCACTCATCAGTAACATAATGATGTAAAACAGATACATGAAATACATTATGAGTTTTATGCAAGTGGGGTGGCAGTACGAGATGATAGGCAACGGGGCCAATTTTCTCTTGGATTCTGAACGGTCCTATAAATTGAGGTGACAACTTTTTCCCCTTCCCGAACCATATGGTACTCTTATTAGGCCTGATACAAATGAAAAACAGGTCTCCCACTTCATAACTTCAGTCGGTCCTGTGTGCATCTGCATAACTTTTCTGCCTATCCTATGCTTCCTTTAGTCTCTGCCTAATCTAAATCACCTGTTCCTCCATCTCTTGAATCAATTATGGCCCAAATGTTACTCGATCTTCTAGTCTATCCTAACTCAATGAAATTCTGCATGGCCTTCCATACAAAGCTTCGTAGGGTGGCATTCCGATGGAGCTATGAAAACTGTTATTGTAGGAAAACTCTACCAAAGGTAGGTACTTCTCTCACTGGGTTTGATTATCCATGACATACATCCTAAGCATGTCTTCCATGACTTGATTTACCCTTTCGGTTTGCCCATCTGTTTCAGGATGATAAGCTGTGCTTAAGCTCAACTGAGTCCCCAACGCTGACTGCAAACTTGTCCAAAACCTAGAAGTGAATCGGGAGTCCCTATCTGAAATGATCTTCTTAGGTATCCTGTGCAAACGGATAACCTTGCTTACAAACACACGTGCCACGTCAGTGACATCGTAAGCATCTCTAACCAGAATAAAATGAGCACTCTTGGTTAACTTATCCACTATCACAAGAATGACATTGTGTCTATGAGATGTGAGCGACAATCCCACAACAAAATCCATAGAAATGACTTCCCACTTGGACATAGGAATATCATGTGGTTGTAGGAGGCCTGTCAGGTGATGGTGATCGGCTTTCACTTGTTGACACTCTAGGCATTTGGTGACGAAATGGACTATATCGCACTTCATGCGTACCTAGAAGAAGAGCTTCCTCATGTCTGCGTACATCTTCTTCACACCTGGATGCACACAATAAAGTGGTCTATGGGCTTCCTTTAGTATGATGCTTCGAATATCCCCATTTTTAGGGATGTACATCCTTCCTCGATATCTTAACAGTCCGTCTGCTTCTAGACTATATCCTTCATACTTTGGATCTAACTACCTCCCGCTCTGGAGGGTTGAAGTAACCTCTAAATACCAACTGTCTCCTTGGAGTTGTGTCAACACATGTTCCCTCATATTGACTTTTAAGGCTATCAAGGAGAAGACACATGGTCTCCTGCTCAAGGCATCTGCGACCACATTTTCCTTCCCCTTGATGTATGAAATACCAAAATCGTACTCACTCATAAACTCACTCCATCACCTTTGCCTGGCATTCAAATCTCTTTGAGTGAAAAGATGTTTTAAACTTTGATCATCCTTTTTGAGCTCAAAGTTTCACCCCACAAGATAGTGCCTCCAAAGTTTCAGAGCTAGCATTACAGCTGCCAACTCTAAATCATGAGTCGCGTATAGCTCTTCGTGTTTCTTCAGCTTCCTTGATGCATAAGCTATCACTTCTCCATCTTGCATTATCACAGCCCCCAACCCTTGCTTCGAGGCATCCATGTAGACTGTGAAGTCTTTTTCCATATCCGACACTCATAGAATTGGCGCACTAGTTAGTAACCTCTTAAGCTCAATGAATGCACAATCACATTCTTCTGTCCATTCATACCTGACCCCCTTGCGCTGGAAGGTGGTGATGGGTTTCACTATTTTGGAGAATCCCTCCAAAAATCTCTAATAATAACCTGCTAGCCCCATGAAGCTTCTCACCTCATGGGCATTTTTCGGCACTGGCCACTCCATAATGGCCTTTACCTTTTCTGGGTCCACGAAGATTCCTTCACCAGAGATGATATGACCTAAATAGTGGATTTCTTTCTGGAAGAAGGAACACTTCGACAACTTCCCATACAATTTGTTCTCTCTAAGGTAGGACAACACCACTCGTAAGTGTTCCTCATGTTCTCTTTCATTCCTGGAATAGATGAGGATGTCATCTAGAAATACTTGTACAAAATGGTCTAAGTACTTCCGGAATATGCCGTTCATGAGGCTCATGAATACTACTGGCACATTGGTCAATCTGAAAGGTACTATGACAAACTCGTAATGTCCAAACCAAGTTCGAAAGGCAGTTTTTGGGATATCACCTTCCTTAATCCTTAACTGATGATACCTTGATCGCAAATCAATCTTTGAGAATACCGCTGCTCCTTTCATCTGATTGAAGAGGTCATCTATTAGTGACATTGGGTACCTATTTTTCATTGTAGCACGATTCAAGTCCCTGTAGTCTATACATAGTCATAAGGATCCATCCTTCTTCTTTACAAAAATTACTGGTGCACCCCAAGGTGAGACACTGGGCCTTATTAGCCCTAAGTCTAACAACTCCTTCAACTTCATTTGCAACTCACAAAGTTCTGGCACTATCATCCGATACAGGGTCTTGGAAATTGGTTCTGCACCAGGTTTTAGCTCAATAGTAAAATCAAGCTCCCTCTCAGGAGGTAACCCTGGTAACTCGTTCAGAAAAACATCCTTAAATTCTGACAATACCGGGTACTGATCTAATGAGGGTCCCTTCCTTTCATTCACTGCTTCCACTACATACAGTCGACACCCTTGCCTCAAGCATCATTTAACCTTCATAGTTGAGATAAAGCATAATGACACTTTTCTCCGTACACCCTAGATCTCTACTGGCCTTCCTTCGTCGTCTACACAGAGTGCCCTTTTTGCGAAACAATCTACCAAAGCTCTATGAGCTTCTAACCAATCCATTCCAATGATTAGGTCGTACACCCTGAGAGCAGTGACATATACCTTCAACCTGGTAGTACACACTCCCAGGTCTACTATACAATTATCAACACTAGGTCCTACTGCTTGTTTTTCCCCCGAAGCCATCTCCACTTGTTTAAAGTCATCGTGCTTGTAGGCTGCCAACCCACTCTTTTCTAATGCAGATGGTGAAATGAAACTATCTATAGCACCAAAATAAAATGAAATCTTAATGTTGCTATGATTTAGCGTACCTGATGACTCCACTACTGTAGATTGATTCTCGGCCTGGCGATTATTAACCGCTGCGTAAATCTAGTGGTTGCTACTTGCTGTTCCCATCGGGACCTTTCCTCCTCTATGCGTGAATCCTGATTGTAACTCTGGGAAGTCACGCTGGTAATGGGGTCCTCCACAACCCCAACAGGTAACATGAGATTGAACTTGTGCACTGTTATGTGACTATCTCTGAAACGAGTTCCTTCCCCTGGAACCCCTACCCCTACTAGTTGATCCCTGAGATGGACGTGGACCTGTCTGCGTCATTGGTGAAGAACTAGATGATGCACTCGCTACCATTGAAATCCTTGCGGTTAGTGTCCTTGGTGTGACTATGTTACCATATGGAGGTGGCCTTGAGCCCCCTCCCCTGGAAAATGTCCTAAGGGGCCTTCCTGACAAATCCAGGATGATGCAGAAATGTCGGTCTTGTACCCCCGGTTAAGTTCATGTGTTCCTCCACATAACGCGCATTTTCCACAGCTTCCACTACCGAATATGGTTTCCACATCCGCACCATATCTCTTATCTTAGGGTTCAATCCATAGACGAAGCGTCTACCTGTCGTTGGTCATTATCCATATACGAAACATATTTGACCAATTCCATAAATCTGATCTCATATTCTTCTACAATTTTGTTTCCCTGTACTAAGGCATGAAATGCCCCTACCTGTTGTTCCTCATAATAAGCTAGAAGATATTTCCTTCGGAACCTCTCCTCAAAAAGTTCCCAAGATACTATGTCTGGGGTAAGATGTAGTTGTCTTTCTAGGTTGCCCCACTAGTTCAAGGCACTGTCTATTAACTGAAAAATTGCTATCTTCACCTTTGAGTTGGACGCATAGTCCCTTAAGGAAAAACACCTCGTCATGCCTTCCAACCATGCTTCCACGCGTTCACTGGTGCAACCCCCAAAAAACTCCGGAAGGTTGATCTTCTGCAATTCTTGAGTGATGTCTTTGGGTGGAGGTCCTTCCCCTGAATCCCTCGACGCTTCTAGATTATTCGTTCTATATGGTGGGGGTTCCACCTCAGTCCCTGCTAGTTGTCGCCCCTTTAAAGTTTCATTTATGGCCTCCAACGAGCACAGTATGAGAGCTAGTTCTGGCGATGGTGGTGGCGGCGCTGGTGGTGTTGGCGGTGCCTGTGACGATGATCCCCTGCCTCGATTCCCTCGAGTCCTAACCATCCTGTATGATTTAACCTGCATCAACCAAAGTTGTCAGGGTGAGTTCAAGGACATTTCAAATTTGCACTACTTAAACTAGAAACAGGGTTAGGCGTAAGTTTTTCTTTACTTGTTTGTAAATAGACGTTACTCTCTTTAAGGGATTGGCTGGGTTAGGGCTAAAGCATCTAAGCTTGATTTCTTTKCCTAAGAAAACTATTGACTACTTCGCCTGGTAGTTAYGCTAGCACTATACCCCACTCGCTAATTTCTCTAACTTACCCTCCTAGAGCGCATGCCGCCTCCTTCCCGCTTGTCCTAGTCTAAGTCCTTTAAACTTTTCACTTACAACTAAATATCCTTCGATGCTTGACTCGTGGGCTCTCCTTGGCGTGTTGTACATATGTGTTGAATTGTGTGTCTCGGTGGCTGCAGGTGCGAGTTTTGAGGATTGTAGAGTGGCTTTCAAACATTGGAGCTTAGCGCTTGGATTTGACTGGTGGAATGGAATGGAAGGGCTCGACGATTGGCTCGATGAGTTGTGTGTAAGGTCTTGTGAGATTGACGATTGGATAATAGGAGTTTATACTTTGGGATAGCACTCTATTACCATTAATCTATTTAAGCATATGAATTTATTTGTAAAGACTCATGTATGGCGCATTGGTGTTTGGTTGTTTCTTAAGGCTTAGGCGGTGGGTGGTCGTATGATGTAGTGAGCCTGAGGCTATGCTTTGAAGATTGGTGCTTGTGCGCTGGGATTTGGCTCTTAGCTAATGGACTTGGAGATTGGGCCTCGGGTGCAACACTTTGAAATTTCTTATTAAATTAATCACCCTTATACATTATTAAATTTCTTATTAAATTAAAGACCCATAGTGTGGTGTAGTGGTTGGCGCAAATGTGTGGGGCCTTTGGGCTACTTGGAGGTCGCGAGTTCGACTCTCGGGGAGTCAAATAATCTTTTATAATTTTTTCTACTTATACATTAATTAAGCCTAATTAACTCAATTAAGTTTATATTATTTTAATGAATTCAAATAAGTAAATATTTTAAAAAGAAAACAATTGTAAAAACAAATATAAAAAATAATAATAATAATAAAAGTTATTTTAAAATAAAATTAATTTATGTTTTATATTTACATTTGTTTTGAAGTTATTGATATATAAATATATACAAATATCTATATAAAAAAAAACAGACGGATCTTAATTAATTTTTAATAAAAAGATAAAAACAAAAAAAAAAATCAAACAACCCTTGGGCATCGTGGGACCTTGCATGATGCCCACGTGCCCCCTCCCTCTTTTCTTGGCTGTCCAAACCTAAAATAAAATAATAGTAAAAATAGAAGGCTATACAAACCCTAAACAAACCCTAACCCTGAATTCATTCCTGCGTTTTCTAATTCCAGAACATGATTTTCCCTCTCAGCTCAGCTGGTAGAGCGTGTCTCAGCTTGGCTGAGCACTCGACTTGCTCGGCTTGACGTATAGTGCAAGAGAAAATGCCTTTTGCAGGCTCTTCTCTTGGCCGTGTCTTGTTTGACTCGGTGCTTGTGCATTTCGGCGTTTGGGCGTTGGCTTATATTTTTTTTTATTTTCTTTTTCAAATGCGTTGTGCACAATGGTCTCCTCGCGGATTGTCCTTGGTTTGGTGCTTAGTGATTTGGCTTTAAATCAGATGTTAGCTGAATAGCAATGAGAGAACCATCGACTTCTCTTATTCCAAGGACAACCTGAGAATCCCCAATATTCCCACTGAAAAGGTAATCTCCCTGTTTAACAACTGCAACTGCAGTGCTTCCACTTCAAAAGCAGTCTATAGTTGGATGAGATCTCAATTCTTTGTCCATTACTTTGTATGCTTTTAGGTAGGTGTCTTTCCAGGCAGAAAAAAAAAAGACCGGACTCATTTGTTGAACTGACTTGGCCATCACCACCCAAATCAGTTTGGGCATTCACGCTACCTGGGTGCCTTGCGCGTTAGGGTTTGGACATTCATGCTACCTGTGGTGCCTTGAGCGTTAGGTTTTTTTTTTTCTCTTTTTTCTATTTATTACTAAAAATTTTGTTTTGTTTCCTTTGTGCAGCATGCAGCTCCTACTTCTCGACAACTTGGGCATTTGGGGCATTGGCTTTGTGTTAACCCATGCTGTGTTGTGGACGGTGCTTAACACTGTGGACGCGTAGAGCACTCTACCTTGACCCCGTGTGCTCTTCCTTCATGTGGATTTGAGCTTGGGTGCTAGGCTTTGATTTGTGTGTTGTAATGTGTGGATAACACATTTTGTGTTTGATGGCTGGTGTTGGACTACTAGAAGACTTGTAGATTGCCCCTCAGACAATAATTTTTCCTTATCTATGTATATAAATATGCCTATCTCTATTTAATTTTTCCATATCTCTGTACATACCTGTTGACCTACCTCCTCATGGCATGGCACTCGATGCTTGGGAATCGTTTCGAGATTTGGTGCTTGGCTCGACATTTGGATTAAATGTTTGATAAGTTGGAGGCTTAACTTGGAGATTGGGACTTCGGGCCCAATAATTTTTGTTTCTCTTTAATTTGTTTATATTTGGCACCTTCAAACCCTAGCGAAACATAACCCAGAGACTTATCTCTGGCCTGGAGGATCGAGACCTGGTTGATCTAGTTCAGTGGCCATGGCTGCATTACAGAATACTCGTCTTACTTCATCGAGGGCCATCCTAGAAAGCGCCAGAAATTAACAGCTTCGTGGGAAACGCGTCATTATCAAGATCGGACAAAATACTCAACAAAATTGGGGAAGGAACTTTTGGCCAGGTTTTGGAATGTTGGAACTGAGAGACCAGAGAGTTTGTGGTTGTCAAAATTGTTCGTGGTTTACATAGATATCGTGAAGCTCTTCCATTCCTTTTTCGTTAATTTGTTTTAAGGTATTTGAAGTGATAATTTATTCATTATGTTTTTCATTTTGTTTAGTTCAGTAGGGTTTTGTTGGCTGTGTGACTATTTTAGATCAAATTTAAATTTTGATGATCTCTAGAACTTTACTGCCAAATGCAGTGCACAGGCATTCATCCCGATGGCTTTACGTTTCCTTGCATTCTCAAGGTCTGTTCTCGGCCCAATGTTTTTATAATTTATTTTATTTCTATTTCTATATATATATATATATATATATATATATATTACTCTATTTATATGTATGCTTTTTTTTATTGTTTAAATAAATGTCTTTTATATATGCCTATTTATATACAATCATCTATACCTCTAATTAGTATCCTATGCCTATAATGTCATATAATAGATATTAGTGGGTTTGGCTTGTAGGAGGTGGAGATGGAGCTAGAGCTTGGCCCTCAGCCCCAGATTTCAAGCAAATAGCTCTAATACCATGTGTAGGAACCACAAATAAACAAGCCTAATAAAATCCATACAACTACACGTAACATTTCTAACATAGAATTTCAATTTCAAACATAGAATTTCTTTGAGTGCGTAAATAATTCATTTAGCTTCAAATAAGCATATAATATTTCAGTAGAATTTAACATTTATCTACAGCATGAAAATAACTCAGCAATTCATAATAAAATACCTTCTTATGATGCTAATTCCCTGATATGGTTGTCCTTTCCCTGTTGCCTTGCCTAGTCTGTTGCACTGACGCAACTCTGCCCAAATCGACTAACCTCCTAGCCATATAGGAGTAGCCTATCCGACTCCCTAGCTCCAGGAAACCGAAAGGAATCCTAGCCCCTGTGCCCAAAACTCCCAGCAACTTGGTGCCCCTTGAAATGGTTCTCCAAAACCACAGAACCCAACAACAGAACCAGAAAATCCAAACCAGAACTACAGTCTCTCCTCCCCCATAATTCTTCCTTCCCCCTATTCTCATCCTCCCTTCCCGTCGAACTCTTTCCCCGTCATATCTTCCCCTTCACCGACTCTCCTCCCCCTCATTAATTTCCTTATCTCCTCCTTTATTACCTTATCCCCTTATTTATTATCTTATCTCCTTATTTATTATCTTATCCCCTCCATTTAATGTCCCCCCCCTGNCGTAAGTCTTTAATTAAATAAACTAAAAATTATTAACCCCTTTAATTCACTACTCAATAATTAATGAGTCAATTAATTAATTAATTAATCATTGATAGATATGAACAAGTAATTAATAAATAATTAATTAGTTAATATTATTAAGAAATAATTATTGTTTAACTAACATATTAGGACAGTCAGATTATCAAATTGATTATAATTAATAATCCCTATGCATCTATTTAACCAGGGTTGTTACATGTGGGAATTCTATCCTCTTGGAACCAATTAAAATATTTGTCACTTTTATAACCGAGTACTCTGGTCCTTACTGGAATACTACAATTTTTTATCAAATGTCCGTATTGATGGAATCTCCTCCATCTGAAAGGGACATTTTCATATCCAATCTCTGGGTATGTGTAAAACTACTCTAACTTAGGTCGATTTCCTCACCAAGACCTTCTCTAATATTTATATTGACTAAGACCCTTGCTACCTTCCTTTTCTTTGTCTCTTCAAAATTCATATCTGCATCAAGAAAGTCTCCCAAGTAGTTCTCAATTAATTTGAAGTGTTCTAAGGACCAAAAATGTAGTGGGAGTACTAATAGTCACACCTAGACCGGAATAATGTCCATCCTTTCTTTGCTGGTGTCAAAAATAGGGCTCCAAGGCTTAATAAGTAAGGGGGAATTGTTTACACTCCAGTGTTTTCCTAACACCCACTTTGTATGCTCTAGTTGTAGGAAGGTGAAGGTGAACCAGTTCCTATCGAGTTCAACAATTTCTAGAACATAACCGATTTTTTCCTTCCATGAACTATGCATCTAGTTGACCATGGTTTTGAGCGCAAAGGTTCTTCCACTGGCTCTACCCATCAAGGCTTGATTTTCCATGTGAACGACCTGACTTAAGTACACTTCTTCCCCAAGAACCATATTTCCAATGTTCCCTTTAGACTTTAAGATTTTCCATTTTAATATGTGTCCTTCCCTTATCTTCCTCCTCAGGACACTATGGTTAGATCCATTACCATAACCAAGGGGTATGGGAGCCTCCTGTGTGTTCTCTCTTATCTCATTTTTCCAATTGAAACCCTGATGATCCTCTTATTTTAGGAATGTTGATATGAATCCCTTGGTGGTGGAGTTTTTTGGAAGATCCACTTGTTCCCCTGGGAGTATGGGGAACCCATATGCACGTTGTGATGCTACCTCTGTTGGATACCCTTCAATTCCATAGTATTTTTCAGAAGTCATGTACTCCACTTGAGAAGGGGATGGCAAATAAATTAGGAATCCTCTTTCATTCTGATTAAATCATTCAATATATGAGGCCTGTTTTGCACTAAGGGGGGGTAGGGCTTCTGCTTTGAGTAGGCACAGACCTAGCTTCCATGGTTTTGTAAAATCTCTAAAGAAGACGCTTTCAATGAGAGGAGACTGGAAAGGGGCAACTTACCAAGTGTAGAAACCTCAAGCTTGACCTCCGGAGTCTTTTGTGAAAGATGAGGTGCTTCTCCCTTATCATATAGTTGATCTTCTTGACCTCCACCTGTCTACTCCCATAGCTTCCCAATGTCTAGGAGTTCAGAGTCCACATAGCTCACGGTCTCCATTTGTCCTGCAGTTAAAACCACCTCTGCTAAGAAAACCCGCTGTGAAAAGGAAACCACCCAAAACTAAGAAGAAAGTCCCACCGAAACTAAAAAACTCCCAGACCTAACCATAGTCTATAGTGTTGACCCATGCTTTGACTGCAAAGGCCATCTTACCCAACATACCCTGTGTTTAATTGTTATATGTCATACCTTTAAGTTCACAACTTAATAAAACATTAAATCAATTTGATTATATGGTTTATGGAGGTGTATATATCCTACTTTTTTTTATTTAAACATGTAACCTCTAAGGATAAAACACATGTTCTTAACTATTAGTCCTACTCAAGTTATAGGGTGTTTTTGATAAAACAATCTAATCAACTAGGTTTCCTGCTCTTGGAAAAATAAAATAAAACTTGATATTAGAGACATATTTTTTTTTAACAATTATCAGTTCATAGTGTAGCCCTCGGTCTCATCTTTTTCATGCATTTTAAAGATTAAATATCCAAGTCTGTATGCTCAAGATATCCATGTTTTTGTCTAACTTCCCAAAAAATGTTTTTTCCATGTGCAACACAACTAAGATCTTCTTAGAACCATGATTATATTCTTGGAACCACACTCATTTTCTTGGAACCATGCCCATTTTAGGAACCATGCCCACTTTCTTTGAACCACACTTATTTTTCTTGGTTTTATTCTTAGCACTTAAGAATAAGTCTTGAATTAGTCTTATTTTTTTGGTTCATTTTCTTATTTCTTCTTTCCAAACATTTTCTTGATTCTTCATCCCATACTTCACCTTTTTCTAGTCCCTTTTCCAACTCTCCTACTTCCCATACTTAGTCTCATTTCTTGTTTTGGTGTGGGATTCCTTAATTTCTCTATATCCTCAGGTCCACAGTCTCTCATACTACATTTTGCACTTTCCAACCCTCATATTACACTCCCATACTGTTGATAAAAAATTGGTCACCTCTATTTTCCTGCTCCTAGAATAAATAAATAAAAACTGATATAAAAATAAATTATTTTTAAACTATTATAATTTCATTGCATGGCCCTTAGTCTCAGATTCGCCAAGCATTTTTCGGATCCAAAATTTGAGTTTGTATGCTCAAGATATCTAGGTTTTCATCTAACCAGCAAAAAAAATGCTTCCTCAATATGCGACAAAGCTATTTTTTCTTAGAATTAACAATTATTGGAACTATTTCTGATTTCTTGTAACTATGATTCTCATCTTGGAACCATATTATATTGGATCCCCATATCATATTGGAATTTTTGATATTTTCTTTTCTTTAAATTCTCATATTATCTTGGAGCTCATATTATTTTGGAACCTCTCTTTACTTCACCAGACTACTTATATTTTCTTTCGATTTTATTTTTCCTCACCACCGTGGGACTTCACTACTTGGCGGGATTTATCACCCTCCTTAGCTCCCCTCCTCCTCACCTCCTTATCTCTCCACTCTCCTCTCTGCTTACTTCCCCAACTCCACACTTATAATTATTTTAAGTTTCCTTCACCAACTTATCTCTCCTCCTCCATCCGATAGATGGACCCCCACTCCTTGTCACCTTATTATCCCTCCAACCCTCCTTCCATCTGCTTACCATGCTCCCTCCACGACCCCCCTCCTTCTCTATTTGTCCACTCTTTTAGGTACCAGATCTATTATAATAGCATAAGAAGAAATATTGCAGTGAATAACAATGGACTCAACCACAAAAAATGTAGATACTGCAGAGAATAACAACAAAACATCAAATAGATGGATTCCACAACACTAGAATAATACCTTTATTGAAAGGAAACAATGTTCACTTGCATCTTCGAAGGGGAAACCTCCAGTAGAGAAGAGGTCTATTACAATAATTCTCAAGAAAAATCCCTCTCATACCTTCTACTCTTATTTATACTAAATCTATCTTCTAATTAACATTCTAGAGGAAGACCTTTCTAGAAGCAGAATCTTCTATTAGGTCTTCTTACATTGACTTGTTCATATTTATTAAATAGGCCTTACTAACAAGTATCGACCTTTATTACATGGAAATATATTATTCTACCTACATGAGAAGTTAGGGGGTTAGGTCCCTAGCATGCACTCCCCTTTGAAAAACATCCTTTTTCTTAAGGCTTGAGATGAAGAAAGTCGTAGAGAATAGTGGGCGACTCCCAGGTGGCATATTCTATAGTTGTATCTTTCCACTAAACTAACACCTCCTTGATGGTGCATTGATAGAGATGTTCGCATTGGTCCAAGACTGCATGTGGCTGCAACCATATGTAACCTTCAACATCCATCTCAGAAATATTGGTTTGAGTTTGACAGTTAGTTCCAATCACCTTCTTTAAGCATGAGACATGAAAACTAGGATGGATCTTAGACTGAATGGGCAGAGCTAAGTGATAGGCTGTTGGTCCCACATGATTGAGAATTGTATAAGGAAAATAAAACTTGGGAGCAAGCTTTTGACAATGTTTAGCTTTGAGTGAATTCTGCTTGTAAGGTTATATATGAAGAAACACCTGGTCTCATGTAGCAAATTGGCATTCTAAATGTCCTTGATCTGCTTGTTGTTTCATATGATTCTAATCCATGAAGGAATTGTCTTTGAGAGCATGGAGAATGGAGACACACACTGTAAGAGTGTTGTCAAATTTATGAACCTTCGAGGTCCCTGTATGTAGGAAAGAACTGGCGAGAAATTTTGTCAGTATACTTCTTCAAAAGGAGTCATGCAGGTAGCAGTATGGTAAGATGTGTTATACCACCATTCAACTAGGGATAAGCACTGAGCCGATTGATGTTGCTGGTCAGATTCAAAACACCTCAAATATTTTTCCAAACACTTGTTGACAACTTTAGTTTGGCCATCATTATGTGGGTGATAAGCAGTGATGAGATCTAATTGTGTGCCCTGGATCCTTAATATTTATTGCCAAAAAATGTTGGTGAAAGTGGGATCTCTGTCATATTCAATAGAATGAGGTATTCCATGAAGCTTGAAAATATGATCCATGAAAATCCGAGCCACTTTCAATGTTATGAATGGGTGTTGAAGAGGACAAAAATGAGCATATTTGTAAAGGAGATCAACTATCACCATGATGACTGACTTATTGTCGTATTTAGGTAATCCCACAATGAAATCCATAGAAATGTGCCTCCAAATAGTTGGTCAAATTGGAATCAGTTGTAGTGTGCCTAGATCCTTCACAGTTTCCCCCTTGTTTCATTAACATACATCACATTTAGCCACAAAGGTGTGGACATCTTGTTTCATACCCTCCCATAAAAAATAACGTTTGACTCATTCATAAGTTTTGGTAAACCCGGAATTCCCTACTGTGGGTGAAGCATGAAGCTCATAAAGAACCATGGATTTAAGTTTTAAATGGTGGGTTAAATATAGAATTTCTTTGTAGAAAAGATCTTTATTGTTTCAAGAGTAATGTGGATAAACTGGAGAATTGTCTTGCAATTTTTTGATCATTCGAGAAGTTTTGGGGTCTTCCAACCATTCCTTGCGAACAAATTTGATCCAATCTATGACAATGAAGGAGAGGGAAAAAAGGGATCCTTCTTCTTTTTACTTTCTGGATAGAGAATCTACCACTACATTTTATTTTTCCTTGTTATAAATGATCTCATAATCATAGCCAAATAGATTGGTCACACATTTTTGTTGCTCCTAGGATGAAATACTTTGTTCTAGGAAATACTTAAGGCTCTAATGGTTTGTTTTAATTTGTAAGCATTTCCCCAAGAGATAAGGGCACCAACGATTCACACCATGCAGAATAGCCAACATTTCCTTTTCATCGATTGATTGTCCAAGTTGTCGCTCTGAGAGTTGTTTGCTATGATAAGGTGGTTCATTCTGATTCATCGCATCAGTTTTTTATTCGATGTTTTGGACCAAACAAATGTGGTCCATCATCAAGAAGAGTTTTAAGATATGAGGGAATATGAAAAATCATCAGGTGTATAAATATGAAAAGTTGTTTGGTCTGAAACATCGAATAAAAAACTGATGCGATGAATCCGAAAGAACCACCTTATCATAACACAATTCGCAAAAGTCTTAGAGTTGTTTTCTAGTCAAGGCCAAGGGTCTACCCTCTTGCATGAGTATTTTGTCAATGTATTTCCTAGAGGCATCACATTCAAGGACAGGAATCTTTATGAAGTCAGGAAGGGAAAATACATGAGTTGTGCACATGGATTCTTTCAATGCTTGAAATGATTGATTGAATACTAGAGTCCAAGTGAAAGAATTCTTTTTTAGGAAAGAAGTAAGAGGCACTGCAATTTTTCCATAATTCTTAACAAACTTGTAATAATATCCTGTTAAACCCAGAAAACAATGCATTCTCTTGAGAGTGTTTGGGCACATCCAATCCTACATAGCTTCAATTTTCTTAGTATCCACCCTTACACCATTCTTTCCAAAAATATGACCAAGTACTCCACTTTTGAAGCTCCAAAGGCACATTTAGATTGCTTGAGAAAATGTTGGTACTAAGAGAGTAGATTGAGAACTTGATCCACATGGTTAAGATGGTTTGTCTAGGTCTTACTATAGATGATAATATAATCAAAGAGAAATAGGACAAAATTATGGAGAAAAAGACATAAAACATGGTTCATAAAACTTTGGAAAGTGGAGGGAACATTACATAGGCCAAAGGGAATGACCAAGAATTCATAGTGACCCTCATGAGTGTGAAAAGAAGTCTTTGGAATGTATTCCTCTCGCTTACATATATGGTGGAAGACATAACGAAGATCAACTTGAATAAAATACTAATCACCACTTAATTCATATAGGATATCATCAATGATAGGAATGGGAAATTTTTCTTTGATGGTGAGTTTATTGAGGGCATGAAAGTTTGGACACGTGTGCTAATGATCGAGATTAATTTTGGCATGAAATGAGAGTGGATATATAATAAATAAATTTACAGAGATATCTCAGATATCCAATAATAAAAAATAAATGTATCAGATATCCAACCATAAAAACAAATATACAATAATACATTATTTCTATTAATAAGTGAAAATGTACAAAGATTGTAAAAATACAAAGTGAGAGACTCTCTATAATGGTGGAAGCTTATATCTGAGAAGAGATGCAACGAATAGTCGCATTCAAAAGAATATTATTGTTACAATGAGGCTCCAAGTCCTTTTTAACGTAAATAAAATCCAAAACCCTAACCATGGAAGATGAAAATACAACAGTTTTGTGGACCTCGTTTTGGGTAGTTTGGTGTATCAACTTCCAAGGGGCATAACTTTGGCATATGATCTACATTTGGGGTGCACCATAGATCATTGGAAAGGTATATTTGAGTAGATTAATTTTGGGGGATCAATCAAATCCTTCGATTAATAATGAGGTGCTCGATCCCAAAAACACTTCATCTAGGACCTCAAAATGGCCCCAGATGTTTAAGAACCGAAAAAATGCTAAAAATAGTAAGTTGCCAGAAAAATGTTTTGAGCCAGTCAAAATAGGTGGGTTTCCACTGATATCAACCTGGATCAATCCTCCTTCCTTAGGAATAAATTGTGTCCATTGCGTTGAGTTCTCGAGGGAGAGGGGAAAGCGCTTGTTGAATCTGAACCTTGATGATTTTCTTGCCTTGCTGGAGAAGTTGTGATGCTTAGCTTGTTGAAGGTTGTAATGAACTTGTGGCTGGAAGGGTTGGACCCTTTTAATGAGTCTGGATACATGAGATAACTATGTGAAGAAGGAATATTTTAACTTTTATACAACCTTGTCGAACTACTTCTGTTGGATAGAAGGTGCTTGGGCAGAGGCTATAGTGGTTGGAGTGTCCTTATGTTCACCTTTTGAATAGATTGTGAAGAAGATGAATTTTGTAGGATGAGATAATACCTTGCGGCACTGTTTAGGTGGGACAATAGTTGGAAATACCTCTGGTATTCTATAGAGATGACCCCCCCGAGAAACAATGACACTACGGGGTTGAGACTCATAAACAACATGACGCTTCCACATATATGGTTGGCTGAAGAGAACATCATACACATCCAGTGTAGATACATCACATAATACCTCATCCTTGAAGGGTTGGATGTTGTATGACAATTGACACTGCTAGATGACATGGAGATCTCGTCCTTGGTGAAGCCACCTGATGTTGTATGGATGTGGGTGTTGGACAACTAAGAGTGGGGGGGGGGGTGAATCGGTTGTTACTGTGCTTAAACAATTATGCCCATTTTAAACTCTTCATAGAAAAATCAATGATGATCACAATGATGTAGGGAAGTAAGAAATAAAATATTAAATATCAATCATACACATGAAATACATAGAGACGGATATTTCCTAAGAAAACCCATAAAGGGAAAAACCTCTTCTTTTAGATATGATAAGTAATCTTTATTTTTTGTACATTATCATTCTTATGAGAACTGACTCATTGTGAGGCTACCACCTCTTTTATGCAAGCTGCAACTTGCTGAGAGAACTAACTCTATGGTTTCTCTAGCACCTACTAGAAGGAAGCACCAACTCCCTGGTTTCTCTAACACCCACTAGAAGGAAGGACCAACTCCCTAAGTGTTCCAGCACCAACTGGATGGAAGCACCAACTTCTAGTCACACAAGCATCGACCTGTATAACAGAGAACAATAGTTCTCCCTTACACCACCCTACCACCCTAGTTTTTTGGCTACAACGAGATGGAAGCTAAAACTCCCTGTGTTCAAGAACCTACTTGAAACTCTGAGGATACCAATCCTCCCTAGCACCTCCCTACCACCCTGAATTATAAATATTTTCATTTTACAACTTTATCACAATGATACAACATTTATCTATGGCTTACCAGTCTCATCATTGTTCTTCTACATTGTTATGCTCTGCCCGCATCAGTGTCTCTCTCCTTGCGTCTGCTCTGCTTTCTATTCTTCTCTCAGATATGCATTTATGTTCCTTGCTTCTTTTTCACTTCAGCTCCTACACACAACATGATTCTACCCACATGAATCACACTCAACAGCAGCACACATCTCTTCTTTGTTCTACATTTTTATACTCCCTATGCACCTTCTGCATACCTCATATGCAATGCCTCTATATGCTCTTTACAACATCACTGTTATTCACTATAGGTTTTTCACTGTAGCTCTTTGTCACTCCTGAATTTACCGACAATAGAAAAATCCCTTCACTTCACTGTTCTACATGCATTTCTCACGTCCAGTCATGGCCTGATCATCATGGAAACTCATCATCTTCTCTGGCGGTTTTCTTGTCTGTGAGTTCATCATCAGTGGTCGTTATGCTGAGATTCCTTAGCTTGTCTGGTAGTTGAGCATATTCATATTCTATGTCAGTTACATCCAGTCAATTATGGCTTCTTTGGCTTCTATCCCCTTCCTTCGCATGACCACTGACAGTGACCAAGTGCTTATTCAAAAGGCTCTTCCCGATTTCTGTCTAGTGAGCGTTGGCTCCATTTCACGATATGAACTTGGGTTGTGAGATTCATGTGAACAAGATATTGCAAGCACATCCAAAAGTGGTTTAGACCAAACTTATTTTTGCCCCAAAATTCACCAAGAGCTTCCACACGTCCTTTCTCCAAAACCATGGCTTCAATTGCGGCCCGCTCATGAAAAATTAAGACCCGAGCATGTTCTGGCCCCCAATGGAGCATGACTATCGATCTCATGATATTAACGGTTCTCTTGAATGGACGGTTCATATATGTCCTCTCGAGTCCATGGACCATATCTCTCCTTCCTCCATCAACGGATGAGGTTTCCTTCGTGATCTGGGCTCCGGGAGTTTTAACTTTGAAGCCTTATTGTTGTTGACTAGATATCTTCTGAAATGGAAGATCTGCTGACATTTGTCCTCTTCAATCAATGTTTATGCCCTCTTTCCTTTATCCACATGTGATCCTTAGTCTTAATGATCATATGACATGTGTCCCTCCAAACCAACGGATGAGATTGATTTCACGATCCAGGCTCCGGGAGTTTCAATTCTCAAGATCGCGTTTGCTCCCAAAGAATTTCACCTGAAGTAAACGATTCAATGACATGTGTCCCTCTTGGATCAACAGTCGAGATATCCTTCGTGTCTATGTAATTTAGATATTTCAATTCTCAAACTCTCGTTCATCCTTCCTTTGCTTTTTCCCGGAGTTGAGAATCCATTGACGTGTGTCCTCTTAAATCGCACATCTATCCTCTACTTTGGAGCTTTGTCCTTCTGGACTTCAGGTCTTTGGGTGAGTATTGGTGGTAAAACTCCCAAAGAAAAACTATCTAAGTGACATAACTCTTGCATCACTCGATGACGTTTCATGAGCCGAGAATCTTCCACGTGTCACTCGGATTTGTGATTTCCACGTACCAGAAATTCTGAATCAACTTGACACTTTTCATTATCTGATTGTGCCATGTTTCCTTGCTGATGTAGTCTGCCACATGTCCTTCTTGAATCAATGGTCCTCATTCTCCCTTTGATCGACGATTGTGATCAAATCATGACTTTGCTTGTCGGGTGTTTGAACATGAGCCAACCCTTACTCTTCCAACTCCTGATATTTGAAATACTCTAGATCAATAGCCCACAACCCTCTTTGATCCAATGGTCTAGATCTTATCAGGATTTTTCATTTCACGAAGTTGGGAGGACTACTCACCTTTGACTTTTCCAATTAGTGAAATGTTGATCTCTCGCCACGTGTCCTCTGGATCCAATGGTTTAGATCTCATCGTGATTTCACATTTCATGGAGTTAGAGGATGTCTCTAGTCCATTATCCTCTTCACAGTTATACTGGATCCGACGATTGTTGGTCCTCAGTGCTCAGATCCAATGGATCAGATCTGTACTTCTCCTCTGCGCTTCCTTTGGTCACTGGAATCTGATCTAACAGACATCGAGTATTCAGGATTGGTGATCCAATGGCCACTTTCGCTCCTCCTCCTGAGCTTTGGATTTCTCAAATATTTAAGTGTTAAAGGCCATGACCTTTGATCCTTCTACAAGCCTTAATGTATGGGATCTCGTCTGTGCATCTCAGAATGTTATCTCTCATGAGCTTTGATCTCTGCATAATGTTTGCTTCTTCACTGAGATTTGATCTATGGTCTTGTTTTTCCATCGATGCACACTTTGATGTTGCCATCAATGATAAGCACACTTTGCTTGTAAACATGCCAAAAATATCCCCCTTTGGCATTGATGGAAACCCTGAAGGCTGTGCTATTCTCCAACTATAGCATCCAGACCACTCCTTTTCTCCCCCTTTGACATCAATGTCAAAGAAAACATGCTCCCCCTATGCTGTTGCAGTATTTTTTAGAGGTATCACATATTCAACCAATACATACTCCCCCTAACAGGATGGACTCTCTTAGGTTGATAGTGGGGTCATGCCCAACTTCTGGCATAGATACTCAAATTGAGATTTTGCAAGCGGTTTAGTGAAGATATCAACAATTTGATATTTGGATGGAATATAATGGAAAGACACCATTGAGTTGGTTACCTGTTCCCTCAAGAAGTGATACTTGATGGGTATATGTTTGGTATTGGAGTGAAAGACAAGATTATTTGAAACACTATTTGCATTGGTATTATCACGATGGATTGGCATCGGTGTAGTATAATTTACCTCCAGGTCTGCAAGTGTCTGAATCATCCACAACACTTGGGTACAATAGGTGGCAGCTGCAATGTATTCAACTTTTGTAGTTGATAAGGAAATGGAACCTTGCTTCTTGCTCAACCATGATACAAGGGAATCTCCTAAGAAGAATGCACCTCCACTCATGGTTTTCCTTTCATCCATGCAGTTATCCCAATCAACATCTGAATAGACTGATAGTTGAAAATTTTGATTCCTAGGATACCATAGGCCATAGTTCATTTTTCCTTGCAAGTATCTGAATATTCTTTTGATAGCTAACAAATGAATATGGATTGCTCTATGTATTACCTCTACCCAGTAAGTTTGACTAATGTTCTTCTCATTCATCATTGACCTGGCCATTTGCTGAACTATTATGTTTTGCCTCTCAACTTCTCCATTTTGTTGTGGAGTTCCCAGGATTGTGTATTCCCGCTTGATCCCATGTTTATCACAAAATTCCTTGAAATAACTTGACATAAATTCTCCTCCTCTGTCTGATCTTACTACCTTTAACCTCTTGCCTATTTGATTCTTAGTTAAAGCCTTAAATATTTTAAATTTCTCAAATGGTTCATCTTTTTCTTTGAAAAAAGCAACCCAAGTAAGTCTTAAGTAATCATCAATGATCAACATAAAGTAGTTTTTCTTCCCTATGCCTTCCTGTCTTGATGGTCCACATAAATCCATATGAACTAATTGGAGTGGTTTCTATGTTGAAGTAGAGCTCTTGGAATTAAACTGTGTCCTAGTTAGCTTTCCTACTTGGCAGGATTTACACACAAATTCTTGTAGCTTTGATATTCTTGGAAGATCTTTTACTGCCTCAAGATTTTTGAACTTGATTAAGTGGTCAAAGTTTAGATGTCCAAGTCTCCTATGCCATAACCAACTTTTATCATGTTTTCTTAGATGACACTCTTCTTTATCTTCTTTCAACACATATACATTGTCTTTTATCCTTATGCCTTTAGCCACCACTTGTCTCAAGTTTACAGACTTTATCTTACAATCCTTGGAAGTGAACACCACTTCACATCCTCTGTCACACATTTGACTTACACTGAGAAAATTATGTTTCAACCCATCTACAAGAAAAACATCCTGGGCTTTTCCTTTTCCATTACTCAGAATCACCATCCCTTTACCCTGAATTTTACCTGGTTCATCATTTCCAAAGGTTACATTTCCTATTTTTCATTTACTTATAGACAAAAACTTATCCTTGTCTCTAGTCATGTGCTTGGAACATCCACTATCTATATACCGAGGCTCTTTTTGTTTTTGAGTTGAAAGTACTAGACCATATTTTTCATTGTCTTTGTTTTCCCATGTGCTAGCATTTCTATCTAAAGGATTTATCCTTGGATCTGCCTTGTACTTATTCAAATGGCAGTTTGTAGCTTTGTGGCCGAAGTTATGACAATTATAACATTCGAGCTCATTTTTCAGTAGGTCAAAGTGATTGGTGTTTCATTATCTATTCATTGGATTCTTGGTTCTATGTTGTAAAGATTGTTTGTTTCTTGACCTCCTCAGTTGAATGTCTCTAAAATTAATTTGACAGTTTACAATCTTATGACCAAAATTAGAACAGTAAAAACAATAGCCATCAAAGAAATTTTGGTACCTAAATGATGGACTTCTTCTTGGCATTTGTTGCTCCATATTATGATCTCTTTGTTTCTGATCAGGGATCATCTTGTATTTATTATCTTTAGGTGACTGAGTACTCTCATGGTCTGATTGTCTGCTGACATGAAACTTGATCATCTTTACTAGCTCTTTGCTTTCTGGTTGTTTGCTTCTTGAACCATTTACATAAACTAAACTAGTCTTCAACAACAGATATCTCTGTTTTCTCAGAATGTCATTTAGTTCCATTGTGGCTTTAATGCTTGGAAGGTTTTGAAGATATAGTGTTTTAAACTTCTCCATCTCCTTTCTGGTTTTTACTACCTCTTCTTCCAAGGCTTCACATCTTGCCTTCTTTTTTTATAACTGTTGTTTCAGAATGTCCTCTATTTTCCTTGCCTCTTCTAATTCCACTTTTATCAAGTAAAAGGATTCATTAGGTATTTATTGTCTTTCTCAAACCATTTCAACAATTGTTTTTGCTTTTTCTTCTTAGATTTGAGTCTAGCAATTTCTTCTAGAGCACTGATCAGTTCTCCTTCCAGGTCAACCCCAACTTCTTCATCGTAAACATTACTTCCTATGATTTTATTATCCTAATCCTCTTGGGCCATAAGAATAAATTCATTGACCTTATATTCACACGAGGAGTCACTATCTATGTCTTCTGAAGAGTCATCATTGTTTACACATAAACTTTTCCTTTTACCAAATCTCTTGGGTTTGAACTTCTTTTCACCTTCAGAATTTTGATCCTGCTTCTTGTGTGGACATTTAGATGCAAAGTGACCTATCTTTCCACAGTTAAAACATTTGAAGGGAAATTTTCCTTGGTACTTTCCTGATCCTTTCTTTAGTCTTCTCACAAATTTTTCTTCAATTTCATCAGGCTCAGAATCTTCATTATTATCAGCTTTAAACGACGCTTCTCTAGAGGTGGATTTATCCAAACCCTGGACTTACCGTGCGCTCGGCTCCATGGCACCGGTGGTGCGAATCGAGCCGAATGATAGCCAAGCCTTGCTACTGTTCAACAATGTCCGGAAAGACTTAGACGATAACGGCTGGCTCACCTTTGTACAACGGTTTGAGGGTTTTAATCTATTTGTTACACAATCGTTCGCCCTGACTTTTGATGGCTATAGAGCCAAAGTGGGTGACATTCAGTTGGAAATCAATGAGGAGTTCATTAGTTGTGCCATAGGGTTAGCGACCACTGGCCAGCGTTGGTTTAAAAATTCAAAAGTGGAAGAGGTGCAGTGGCCACTATTGTTCATCTCACGAAAGGTCACATCCTGTGACAAAGGTATGCTAATTTTCACACTTAAAACACGATGGCATGATCTTTTGATGATGGTCAAACAATTTGTGACTTGTGAGGGTCGATATGGACTTGTTTTTCTCTACCACCTTCGTTTGTTAATGAATTTTATGGGTTACCCATTGAATATGCCCTTTTACTTCCAGCATAGCCTTTATAAAATGTCAAAAAGGTTTAAAAGGGAGAAGGCCAATAGTAGCCTGTTCCACCATGGCCTAATCAGACTCATTGTTGTTCATCACTTGAATCGCCACGGTGATAGCTGGAAAGCTTTTATCTCGCGAAATGGTTTTTCTGAGGCAGGGCCTGTTCAAGTTGACAAGCCTGTGGTTAGTGAAACCAAGGTCGAGCCACCCGTGCCCTTCCATGTCCTACTGCCCTCTCCTAAACCCTCATTTGACCCTGATATTGACTTACCCGACGTCTTAGCAGACAAGGCTGAGGCTATTAAAAAGCCTGTAAGAAAAAAGGCCAAGGGAAACCCTACTGTTGATGGAAAAGGTAAAAAGAACGCTCGAATTATTTCGAGAATGGCTAGGAATAAACCTAAACCTAGTGTTGAGCAGAAGCCCATAGTCCTTAGTGAGGATTCAGACTCTGACATAGAACGCTTCCTAGCTAGTGAGTACCCTTACTCACAGGGTCTGTGTTCCAAGCCACCCTTTGACTTCATTTCTAATCTACCCCCTTGCTTAAGGAAAAATCCCAGCTACCCAGGGATCAAACTACCTAACGAAACCCTCGGCAATATAACCAAACCCTCACCTGCATTTTCGAAGCCCGGACAGTCGTCATGTGATCAATGTGATGTATGGTTGGAGAGATACTATATAAACATTCCTTTACTTCAATCGAAGATCCAATCATTGGAAAACCAAGTTGCCATGTTGACCAGCCAAAGGGACAAGCTTCAAGAAAATGATAGGAAGTAGAAAACTACTGGTTCCATCGTTTTTCAGAATGTTGAATCGGCTACAGCCGTTGTCAATTCCAAAATGTCATGATCAATTTGTCTGCTTGTCATCCAGGTATGAATTTCGATATCATTTTCATTTTTGTGAATTGCTAGGATTAATATAATGATCTGAGTGTGGTTTTCCAATAGCTTTGTCTATCATTCGAAATGGATCTGTCATAATGGTGTTCATCATGTACATTGTTTTCGCTTTGCTAAAATTAAATGGAGTTTCTATTTGGATACACAATTTACTCATGCCTAGTTTAGCCTTTGGTAGGTTTTCATCGGATTTGATTTGTTTTTCTGTTGAGTTAACGAAATCGATGGTTTGCTTTCGATTGGATTTGTTTGTATCTAATCTGAACAAGAGGTTTCATGCTAAATTTAGAGCGCGATCATGTTTTGACTTGGCATGATTTCGTTATGGTTAGATTATATCGGCTCTTATTTAGTTTTTATGCTGTGATTTTGGAAGGACTTCGTGAGTTTGAATTGATGTCATGCAATCTCCTAAATCAGGAATACAATTTTGTTTGATTTCGATTTGGAAAGAATGACTCTGTTTTTTATGGAAACAATACTCTCATTTAAGCCCGTGCAAAAGATATCTACGCCCGAATCATGGAGCGGTTTTGATTCACAATGACTATGCTAAACTCCAGCTGTTCGATTTGCTTGATTGGATTGCTGTGTATTTTCAGTTAGTACGATTATTTTCATGAGTTGGATTCGTATCATAGCTACTGCTCTGCTTGATTTTAATTTGCAAAACGAATTGGTCGACATATGTTATCTCTGTCAAATTCGGTTATAATTCGTTTTGAAATGAACGATTTCATTTAGTGTCAATCGATTTGTTTGCCCCAAATAGCAATAAAAAACGATCGGATAACTCTTACAAACCCTATTATCAATTGATTGATCTCGTTATGATTTCGTTTATGACAATTTACGCACCAGTTTTGATTTAATTCGCTCATGGCATGGATCGTTTGTTATGTCAATACAGTTATGTCGATTTGAAAATCATCTTGTTTGGATTCGATCGTGTTTCCTGTTGATGAGGCAGCATAACAATTGCCTATGATTTGTTTTAATTGTATCGATTTCAATTTGATATGAAACGATTTCATTACTCTTCGATATGATTATGTTCACCCGATTACGTGGCAACAAACGAAACAGAGTATATGCATCTCTGTAGTCATTTGATTTTAGTTTTGTTTTGATCTCGAATTAGTATGACAATTTCAATTTGAATGATTCGCTTGTCTTTCAAAGAGTAATTAGATGCTTGTTAAGAGTTTGAATTTAATTCTTTAAAGATTTGAATTGATTTTAATGCCAATTCTGTGTCTGATTTAGACCAGCTACAGAATCGCAGGATTCTGTAGCTAGTCTATAGAGTTAGATTTTTTATCATTTTTATCAACAAAATATCCTCCTAACTTGTTAATTTTTAACCCTTTTCAGGTACATCCAAATTGCATCAGACATGCTGGACAGGCTAGGAGAGATTTGTGTGATTTAGTTTTTATTTTAGGTTCCTAGTTTAGTCAGACTTGTGATACTTCCCAGATTTTATGTAAACAGTTTTGATAACTTCCACAAGGATGTTTTACCCTCTGGAAGGTCTTTAAATACTTATTATTTTGTGTAATAAGGGGCATCCTCACTTGTGGGAGAACCAGGCTATGGATTTCTAATACAAACTGAGACGAGAATTGATGTTATTGCTACAGCTTTCACTTTCATAATATCAATCTTTTGTTTCAAGTTTATGCTTATCAATTTGCAGTTGATTATAGACTACTTTAGCTATTGTAATCTATTGCAGAATGATATGATTTGATTAAGGTGTCATCCATATCTGATTTCTTTCATCATTTAAAAATACAACAATTATTTTGTTTCAGTTAATGAATCACAGATTTCTCTTCTTGGTTAATTGAAGCATTTCGTATAGATCTTTGCATACAGGTTTATCTAACTGTGGAGATTTATAAATCATAAGATTGTTGTAAATTTTTTATGTCTTGTTTGTCCTGTAATTACATTAAAGAGCACAACAGTTTCCTGTTTATGAGAAGCTAGTGGATAATTCGATGCRGGTTTCCTCCCTCCGATCAGCTAAGACAATCATCACATACAGGACAAATCTGGAGCGTTTCTCCAGGTCAGTTTGTTATTTATTTGTTTGGTTAATTTGTTAGTATAATATTAGTAGTTTAGTTAAATATATGTTTAGTTTAGATTAGTAGTTAGAATTAGTATATTAGTTGTTTAGTTTAGTTAGTTTTTGTTTTATTTCTGTTCATAAAATTATAAAATCAACAAAAAATATCTCTCTCTGTCTTAGGGCAGAATACAAATGAGTTTTTCAGGTTTTCATTCAAATCTGTAAATTGTTAATATTGTACATTTTGTGAATAAGATTTATTTATGTTAGTAGTTAGATAGTTAATTAGTTAGAGTTAGTATAGTATTAGTTAGTAGATTGTATATATAGAATAGTTAGATTTGT
This sequence comes from Picea mariana, assembly GCA_032191745.1. Classification (NCBI taxonomy): domain Eukaryota; kingdom Viridiplantae; phylum Streptophyta; class Pinopsida; order Pinales; family Pinaceae; genus Picea; species Picea mariana. Next base: position 709,382 of record JASDQU010100686.1, read on the forward strand.
TTAGTTTGTTTT
>JASDQU010100686.1:709913-720795 GCA_032191745.1 Picea mariana
CCTCCCTCCGATCAGCTAAGACAATCATCACATACAGGACAAATCTGGAGCGTTTCTCCAGGTCAGTTTGTTATTTATTTGTTTGGTTAATTTGTTAGTATAATATTAGTAGTTTAGTTAAATATATGTTTAGTTTAGATTAGTAGTTAGAATTAGTATATTAGTTGTTTAGTTTAGTTAGTTTTTGTTTTATTTCTGTTCATAAAATTATAAAATCAACAAAAAATATCTCTCTCTGTCTTAGGGCAGAATACAAATGAGTTTTTCAGGTTTTCATTCAAATCTGTAAATTGTTAATATTGTACATTTTGTGAATAAGATTTATTTATGTTAGTAGTTAGATAGTTAATTAGTTAGAGTTAGTATAGTATTAGTTAGTAGATTGTATATATAGAATAGTTAGATTTGTTTAGTTTGTTTTAATAGTTAGTCTTAGTTAGATTAGTTTATTAGTTTGTTTTTTTATTTTTAGTTAGATTATTTGTTTAGAGTAGTTTTCTTTTTGTTTTCTTAGGACCTTAGATCAGCTAACAGAGCCGCTAAACCCATCAGGGTGGTTCATCCCAAACGGCTTGGGTTATTAGAGAACCCCAGACCGATTCTACTCTCCCAGTTGACGGACGGTCAATTTCGCCCGTCAACAAATGGCGCTAGAAGGAGGGCATGAATTTAATTAATGGCACGAGGCGGTTGCAAGACTCCTCCACCACCTAATCGCTCACCTATAGTGACTAGAAGCCATTCAAATGATAATATTCCCCTTCAAACAACAACCACATCAACCGAAGATCCACAGATCACAGTTGAGCCAACAACCCCTAATCCTATAGGTGGTGACATACAAGAGATTGTCCGCCAATCTCTTATAAAAACACATAGTGCCTTAGCCCATTTGAGGCAACCAAACCGTCCGTGGGGCCAACCTTTGGACTTCTCTGATATCAGAGAACAATTAGGAGGCACTGATCTTACTGTGAATCCTTCAGATACAATCTTAAATCCTGCTGCAGGAGGATCTGGAATACCCCCTTCACCACCTCCATCATCTCCTTCCTCTTCCGGAGGAGGTTCCTCTGACGAAGGAAATTCCCCTTCTCAGCCTTCCACACCCACTACCCCAATGGAAAATCAGAACAACCCTGCTAGACCTTGGCTCGACCAGGATGTCATAGTTGTACCTGGAGCTCAACATCCATTACCTAAACACCCAGAGAAATGGCTTCCCAAGTTTGACCCTGACTCAAAACAGATCGTTGAAGATCACATTAAAAAGTTTATGTTAGCCATAAGACTCCGCAATGTCGAACATGAAGACGTTGTCTGTAGGTTGTTCCCTTATAATTTTGAGGGCAATGCATCCACATGGTACTTTTCCCAACAACCCCATACCATCGTGTCTTGGGAAAAGTTTGAGTCATGCTTTTTGGAAAATTTTGGAGACGGTAAACCTCCGGAAGTCCTAGTCATGGATCTTTCTAGCTTAAGAATGAACCCAAAATAAAAAGTTAAAGACTTCAATCAAAGATTCTTAACACTTAAAAACCAAATCCCTACGGATTCCATGCCTGTCGGGAGTCTTATAATAGCATACTACACTAAATATTTGCATCGAAGTATAGCTATTTGGGTTAAACGATCTAAGAAAGCCACGTTGTTAGAAGCCTTCGAGGAGGCCAGCCAGATTGAAAAGGACATACTTAGTCTTAAAGACTCTACTAGCAATGAAACAGAGACTAGTTCTTCTTCCAAAAAGAAGATCGAAATCCTCCCCAGACCCACTCAAAGTAAAACACAACCTGAAAGCTCGGATTTAGAAAACTTAACTAAAGTTGATCAAAAACTGTCAAATCAAGTTATAGACTTAAAAAGGACGACCGAAGAATATTCCTCGAGCAAAGGGCCTTACAAAACCCCATTCCGGAAGCCTTTTCCTACCAACCGACCTAACCCAACCACCGAAGGCCTTAATCTAGAAAGTCTGCAATGCGCTCTTCAAACAATTCTAGAAGCCCAAGATAACTTGATGCCTCTTGAGATCCCCGAGGAGGTAGTTGAACAAGAGATAGTTCAAGAAGAAGAGTCTTCTCCAAACATTTTTGGACACTTCTCGGATAGCATATTTCAAGCTAACTTCGAGACAGTACATCCCTATAATACTAGGAGTAAGAAAGCAAACAAACCTTCTTCCGAAAACACTACAACTTTGCCTCCAAAGAAATCTAAATCAGCTGAGACTAAACAGGTTAATGTGAACCCCAACTTAGATTATGATGTAGTTGAAGATCTTAAAAAGTCGAGAGCTAACATTTATGTTTATGAGTTATTGAAATTTCCATTTCTACTACAAAAAATGTTACAGAATATCTCAGAGAATGGGAAAAATGGTAATTCAAATGGTAATAAGGTTGTGCAGAACAAAGTATCTCAGAAGACTTCCACTAAAAACAATCCTGATCCTCAAGATAAAGGAAGCCTTCATGTAAGTAATGTAAATAATGTAAATAATGTAGATAAAGTAGCTTTAGAAACTGCGAGTAGAAAGCCACAAACTACCACTCTTAGTACTCGCAAAAACGTACCTCCATTTTTGTTAACTTTCGAAATCTTTAATAGAAACATGCACAATTGTATGGTAGAATCAGGAGCGTCATCCAATGTGATGACATAGTCTGTATGCCAAAAGATTAACGCCGAAGTTGAACCATCTACTTTAAAAATCATACAACTTGATCAGAAAAATGTTAAACTTATAGGCGAACTAAAGAATGTGCTTATTTGATTATCATCTAACCCCAAGGTTCATCAAGTTATTCATATAATTGTTGTGGATATTCTAGAAGTGTATGGTTTGTTTTTAAGCAGGGACTGGTCGGAGCAGCTACATGGTTATTTCGCGACAGATTGGTCTCATCTATGGCTTCCAGAGAACGGTAAGCCTAACAAGATCAAGGTAAATCATGAACGCTACCTTAAGTTCACAGTCACAGATTTGAACGATCCCAACAAACCATTTACACCTTCTACGGATTCACCCGAAGTACAAGGGATGGACACCTTTTTTGGCAATTTCATGGCTGAGGCTTCAGCTATCACCAATCCAGAACAACAGTCCGAGATTGTAGCATACATGCATCCAATAGCTTCCATGCAATGATCCCATGTGCCCGATGGAAACCAAATTTGTCTCTGTATTTCGACGGGTCAAAGTAGGTTGGAATTTGAATGTACTAATAACACTGCAGAATATGAGGCTTTACTGCAAGGTCTTAGAAAAGCTTCAGATATGAACATTCAAAATTTAACCGTCTTTGGCGACTCTGAAATAGTGGTTAGACAGGTAAGAGATTCTATCCACTATCTTTATCCGCATCTCAAAAGCTACCAGTTTGAGGTATGGAATTTAATGAATAAATTTTCCGCTTTCGATATAAATTCTATTCCTAGATTGAATAACTCTGAAGCAGATCTATTAGATAATGTAGCTTCTAAACTTCTTCCTACAGAAGGCTTGTCCCCAGATGCATTCTCCGTTGAGCTATTGTTCAGACCGTTCATTCCTGACAACATCACGAACTGGAGAGTCTTTGACGAGGATCAGCAGATTATTAACTTTCTGCACATGGAAGAAACCTTTCAAAGCGCGGTGATAGACGAACATACACACGATGAAAATTTGCACGATTTCATGGTAATACCAGATCCGAGAACTCTTGAATCTTCATCGGATATGGTAAAATCGATCCCTAAATCTGTAGTTAGACTAAAGAAGTTTTATGATCTTCAAGATAAATTTAAAAAGACGGTCAACTGTAAAACCAATAGTTCCTCGTTATCTTATGAAAAAGTAAACTTAGGAACTAAGGAAAATCCGCAATGAATTAATCTAGGGGTAGGATGTTCTCAACAAGAAAAAGTTGCATTTATTAAATTGTTCAAAGAATTTAAAGATGTCTTTGCATGGACGTATGATGACCTTAAAACTTTCGATCCTAATATCATACAACATGTCATTCCAATGAAGCTAGAAGAGGTAAGAGCCCAAGCTAAACGTAAGTTAGATCAACATCAACTATTGGTTAAAAGATGGTTCGATTCTAACTCTGCTTCTGATAGGAATTTTGAAGTAGGCAACCTCGTCCTGAAATGGGACAAACCACACGAGGGAAAGGGTGAGCACACGAAATTTCAAAATTTGTGGCTTGGACCATTTTTAATTGCTGAAAAGTTGGGTCCTAGTTCTTTTCGATTGCAAAATCTTGAAGGGTAGCTTGACACCTATCCGGTGAATGGACAAGACTTGAAAAGATACTTTGCTTGATAACTGCCCTTGTATATTATGTACATATTTTGCTTTTTGTTTGATTTTTCCTTTGAATCATTCAGTTTGCGCTTTTTTTGGAATGCACATACCTGTATACTGAGTTATTCAGAAAATGAAAACAGAAAATTCCTTCGCTGAAATAACTGCTAAGAAAATTTGTATAAACATCAATGGTATATTTCTGAAATTTATATCTATGTTGGAAAAGTCTGTTGTTTGAAAGAAGATAACTGATTTTGATCTCTGAGTAAATCTTGTCATGATCATCTATTATCTTCTTATGCTGTCCCTATTCCTTAAAGGAATGACTCAGAAGATGTCTCCCTGTCTTAGGAAGTTGTTTTTGCAAATAAAACATCTCTGGATCTAAATAAAGGACGGTTCTAAAAAAAATAATTTTGATGAGGTCTGAAAAAATATCTTAAAATATCATGATTTTCAGCATCACCCCACTCGACTATATATCTATAAAAAGAAAAACAAAATAAATTATTAATAGAGTTGTGGGAAGTTCTTGTAAACTTGCTGAGATGCTGAACAGGTATGCTGGCAGCGGGTAAATGCATGCATGGCGCCAAGACAACTTCGTCAGGGTACTGAACAGGCCCGCTGGCAGCGAAGCAATGTCAGGTATATGAAAATTTGAAAATAAGAAACCTCTTTAATGTCCTTTATTCTAATCCAGAACTTCTTGGTAGGATACAGATGTCAGAGTGGGTTAAATGGCAACCCTATCGAGGCTATGGACCCCTGCTGGCAGCAATGGCTCTGTCAACAGTATTGGATATTTCATCTTTAATATCGTGACTTGCTGGTCTTAAGACTGTTATCGGTTTCCATCTTTTAAAACACTGCTGGAATAGTTGGTTAATGATGATGTTTGTACGATTTTCTGGTTGTTGTTTTTGAGTTGGAATTATTTCCGCTATCCTAATCTGAATTTGTTCCTTTTGGCAGAGATAACTGCTTCTACCAGTGTGTCGCCATTGTTGGCAGCCAATTCACATTTTCCTACTATCTTATAAGCTGCCTACACCAATGTTTTGCAAACCTTAATTTTTCGTCGCAATTCTCAAATAAACGACACTTTTATTTTGCATTGTTTGCACACTTACTTTCGTTTTGTTTTCACGATTGTAAGCGTGAAAACTTGGTCTTTCGAAGTCGCATTAAAATCAGTATTGAATTGTCGTTATCCTTCTTGTCGATATGCCTATTGCGCTTACATTTTAATTATCATTATACAGTTGGCAAGACCTTTTGATCTGCACTCATTTGACATTCTTTGATTGATCATGTAGTTTCGTTTCATGAGTGATTAAGTTTGTGATTCATTGGCGATTGGATTTATATGTTCTTTGATTTGATCTACTTGACCATTGGTTTCATAAAAATACATAGGTGTTATGGTAAAACCCTTGATATATATCATTTGATATGACACCTAGTTCATGTGATCAAACGCATTGGCACATTGGTTAAATTATTGGTATACATAAAACGCGCTGGTACATTGCTTAAACTCTTGGTATTGATTTCAATTTGTATGTTTGGTTTTAAAACTATGGTATAACCATTGCTTGCACAAATGATTAATACACTTACCATTGGTTTCATTGGTCGGGCAAATGACATAATTGTTAAACTATACAATAGTGGGTTGAACAGCTATAAGCGCTGACGGTTGTACCATTGGCAATAACTATTATGCATGGCCAACAAATAGCTCCACCACATTCGCACGATGTCATTAATGCCTATCCCTTATCCATGTTTCACCTCTGCTAGCTCGGGTAACCCTTCGTGCACTCTGCTCTTGTGTGTGTTGTGATCCAAACCCTAGACTTACCGTGTGCTTGGCTCCATGGCACCGGTGGTGCGAATCGAACCGAAGGGTAGCCAAGCCTTGCTACTGTTCGACAATGCCTCGAAAGACTTAGAGGATAACAGTTGGCTCACCTTTGTATAGCGGTTTGAGGGTTTTAATCTATTTGTTACACAACAGTTCGCCCTGACTTTTGATGGTTGTAGAGCCAAGGTGGGTGACATTCAGTTGGAAATCAATGAGGAGTTCATTAGTTCTGCCACAGGGTTAGCGGACACTGGCCAACGTTGGTTTAAAAATTCAAAAGTGGAAGAGGTGCCATGGCCACTACTGTTCGTCTCACGAAAGGTCACATCCTGTGACAGAGGTATGCCGATTTCCATGCTTAAAACATGATGGCATGATCTTTTGATGATGGTCAAACAATTAGTGACTTGTGAGGGTCGATATGGACTCGTTTTTCTCTACCACCTTCATTTGTTAATGAATTTTATGGGTTACCCATTGAATATGCCCTTTTACTTCCAATGTATCCTTTATAAAATGTCAAAAAGGTTTAAAAGGGAGAAGGCCGATAGTAGCCTGTTCCACCATGGCCTAATTAGACTCATCGTTGTTCATCACTTGAATCACCACAGTGATAGCTGGAAAGATTTTATCTCGCGAAATGGTTTTGCTGAGGCAGAGCCTGTCCAAGTTGACAAGCCTGTGGTTAGTGAAACCAAGGTCGAGCCACCCATGCCCTTCCATGTCCTACTGCCCTCTCCTAAACCCTCGTTCGACCCTGATATTGACTTATTCGACGTCTTAGCAGACAAGGATGAGGCTATTAAAAACCCTGTAAGAAAAAAGGCCAAGGGAAACCCTACTGTTGATGGCAAAGGTAAAAAGAATGCTCGGCTTATTTTGAGAATGGCTAGGAATTAACCTAAACCTAGTGTTGAACAGAAGCCCATAGTCCTTAGTGAGGATTCAGACTCTGACATAGAACACTTCCTAGCTAGTGAGTACCCTTACTCACAGGGTATGTGTTCCGAACCACCCCTTGACTTTGTTTCTAATCTACCCCCTTGCTTAAGGAACAATCCCAGCTACCCAGGGATCAAACTACCTAACAAAACCCTCGCCAATATAACCAAACCTTCACCTGCATTTTCGAAGCCCGGACAGTCGTCATGTGATCAATGTGATGTATGGTTGGAGCGATACTATATAGACATTCCTTTACTTCAATTGAAGATCCAATCATTGGAAAACCAAGTTGGAGTGTTGACCAGCCAAAGGGACAAGCTTCAAGCAAATGATAGGAAGCAGAAAACTACTGGTTCCATCGTTTTTCATAATGTTGAATTGGCTACATCCGTTGTCAATTCCAAAATGTCATGATCAAGTTGTCTGCTCGTCATCCACGTATGAATTTCGATATCATTTTCGTTTTGTGAATTGCTAGGATTAATATAATGATCTGAGTGTGGTTTTCCAATAGCTCTGTCTATCATTCGAAATGGCTTTGTCATAATGTTGTTCATCATGTACATTGTTTTCGCTTTGCTAAAATTAAATGGAGTTTCGATTTGGATACATGATTTACTCATGCCCAGTTTAGCCTTTGGTAGGTTTTCATCGGATTTGATTTGTTTTTCTGTTGAGTTAATGAAATCGATGGTTTTCTTTCGATTGGATTTGTTTGTATCTAATCTGAACAAGAGGTTTCATGCTAAATTTAGAGCGCGATCATGTTTTGACTTGGCATGATTTCGTTATGGTTAGATTATATCGGCTTTAATTTAGTTTGTATGTTGTGATTTTGGAACGACTTCGTGAGTTTGAATTGATGTCATGCAATATCCTAAATCAAGAATACAATTTTGTTCGATTTCAATTTGGAAAGAATGACTCTGTTTTTTATGGAAACAATAATCTCATTTAAGCCTGTGCAAAAGATATCTACGCCCGAATCATGGAGCAGTTTTGATTCACAACGACTATGTTAAACTCCAGCTGTTCGATTCGCTTGATTGGATTGTTGTGTATTTTCAGTTAGTATGATGATTTTCATGAGTTGGATTCATATCATAGCTGCTGCTCTGCTTGATTTTAATTTGCAAAACGAATTGGTCGACATATGTTATCTCTGTCAAATTCGGTTATAATTCGTTTTGAAATGAATGATTTCGTTCAATGTCAATCGATTTGTTTGCCCCAAATAGCAATAACAAACGATCAGATAACTCTTATGAACCCCATTATCAATTGATTTATCTCGTTATGATTTCGCTTATGACAATTTACGCATCATTTTTTATTTAATTCGCTCATGGCATGGATCGTTTGTTATGTCAATACAGTTATGTCGATTTGAAAATGATCTTGTTTGGATTCGATCGTGTTTCCTGTTGATGAGGCAACATAAAAATTGCCTATGATTTGTTTTAATTGTATCGATTTCAATTTGATATGAAACGATTTCATTACTATTCGATATGATTCTATTCACCTGATTACGTGGCAACAAACGAAATAGAGTATATGCATCTCTGTAGTCATTTGATTTTAGTTTTGTTTTGATCTCGAATTAGTATGACAATTTCAATTTGAATGATTCGCTTGTCTTTCAAAGAGTAATTAGATGCTTGTTAATAGTTTGAATTTAATTCTTCAAAGATTTGAATTGATTTTAACGTTGATTCTGTGTCTGATTTAGACCAGCTACAGAATCGCAAGATTTTGTAGCTAGTCCATAGAGTTAGATTTTTTATCATTTTTATCAACAAAATATCCTCCTAACTTGTTCATTTTTAACCCTTTTCAGGTACATCCAAATTGCATCAGACATGCTGGACAGGCTAGGAGAGATTTGTGTGATTTAGTTTTTATTTTAGGTTCCTAGTTTAGTCAGACTTGTGATACTTCCCAGATTTTATGTAAACTGATTTGATAACTTCCACAGGGATGTTTTACCCTCTAGAAGGTATTTAAATACTTATTATTTTGTGTAATAAGGGGCATCCTCACTTGTGGGAGAACCAGGCTATGGATTTCTAATACAAACTGAGACGAGAATTGATGTTATTGCTACAACTTTTGCTTTCATAATATCAATCTTTTGTTTCAAGTTTATGCTTATCAATTTGCAGTTGATTATAGACTACATTAGCTATCATAATCTATTGCAGAATGATATGATTTGATTAAGGTGCTATCCATATCTGATTTCTTTCATCATTTAAAAATACAACAATTATTTTGTTTCAGTTAATGAATCACAGATTTCTCTTCTTGGTTAATTGAAGCATTTCGTATAGATCTTTGCATACAGGTTTATCTAACTGTGGAGATTTATAAATCATAAGATTGTTGTAAATTTTTTATGTCTTGTTTGTCCTGTAATTACATTAAAGAGCACATCAGTTTCCTGTTTACGAGAAGCTAGTGGATAATTCGGTGCGGGTTTCCTCCCTCCGATCAACTAAGATAATCATCACATACAGGACAAATCTGGAGCGTTTCTCCAGGTCAATTTGTTATTTATTTGTTTGGTTAATTTGTTAGTATAATATTAGTAGTTTAGTTAGATATATGTTTAGTTTAGATTAGTAGTTAGAACTAGTATATTAGTTGTTTAGTTTAGTTAGTTTTTGTTTTATTTCTGTTCATAAAATTATAAAATCAACAAAAAATATTTCTCTCTGTCTTAGGGCAGAATACAAATGAGTTTTTCAGGTTTTCATTCAAATCTGTAAATTGTTAATATTGTACATTTTGTGAATGATATTTATTTCTATTAGTAGTTAGAGAGTTAATTAGTTAGAGTTAGTATAGTATTAGTTAGTAGATTGTATATATAGAATAGTTAGATTTGTTTAGTTTGTTTTAATAGTTAGTCTTAGTTAGATTAGTTTATTAGTTTGTTTTTTTATTTTTAGTTAGATTAGTTAGTTTAGAGTAGTTTTCTTTTTGTTTTCTTAGGACCTTAGATCGGCTAACGGAGCCGCTAAACCCGTCAGGGTGGTTCATCCAAAATGGCTTGGGTTATTAGACAACCCCAGACCGGTTCCACTCTCCCAGTTGACGGACGGTCAATTTCGCCCGTCAACACGTTCCTAGAAGTTTATCAAAAGGAAGAGTTTTTAGATCATTAATTTATTCTATAGAAGATACCTTTGGGTTGAACCTATCTGGAAAGGATCTTAAAATCTTTTGGACTAAAACTACGTCTTCAAACTTCTCACCAAGACTCTTCATGGAATTCACTAGTTCTTCAATTCTCAAAAAGTACTTACCAATAGTTTCATATTCTTTTATCTTTAGTTGTTCAAACTATAATCTGTAGGTTTGAAGCTTGGCATCCTTTACCTTCTTATTACCTTCATAACTGCTAATGATTTTGTCCCACAATTCTTTGGCAGTTTCTAAGTGAATAACTTTGACAAATTATGCTTCTGCAAGCCCACTCATAATAGCATTCATAGCCTTAGTGTTGAAGATGAATTCTAGCTTGTCATCCTTATTAGCTAGTACAACTGGCTTTACATAACCAGTCTCTACCACATCCCAGACATTTGCACCTAAAGCCATTATGTAGGTTCTCATCCTAACTTTCCAGAAGACAATTTTTGTTCCATTGAATAGAGGGGCCTTATTGGTTGAAGTTCCTTCATGACTTGACATGTTTAAGATTACTGATCTACCTATAAATAAAAGGAACCTTCTCTAATACCGGCTGTTGGACAACT
>JASDQU010100686.1:720829-750657 GCA_032191745.1 Picea mariana
AATTGTTACTATGATTAAACAATTATTCCCATTTTTAACTCTTAACAAAACACTCAATAACGATCACAATGATGTAGGGAAGTAAGCAATAGAATATTAAACATCAATCACACACATGAAATACATAGAGACAAATATTTCTTGAGGAAACCCATAAAAGGAAAAACCTCTTCTTCTTGATATTATAAGTAATCTTTATTATCTGTACATTATCATTCTTATGAGAGCCAACTCATTATGAGGCTGCCACCTCTGTTCTGCAAGCTGCAACTTGCTGAGAGCACCAACTCTCTGGTTTCTCTAGCACCTACTAGAAGGAAGCACCAACTCCCTAGTTTCTCTAGCACCCAATAGAAGGAATCACCAACTCCCTAAGTGTTCTAGCACGAATTGGATGGAAGAACCAAATTCCAATCACATAGGCACTGACCTGTATAACAGAGAACAATAGTTCTCCCTTGCACCACCCTGCCACCCTGGTTTTCTGGTTGCAACCAGATAGAATCTACAACTCCTTGTGTTCAATCACCTACTTGAAACTCTGAGGACACCAATCCTCCCTATCACCTCCCTACCACCTTGAATTATAAATATTTGTGTCTTACAACTTTATTAAAATGATACAACATTTATTTATGGCTTACTAGTCTCATTATTATTCTGCTACACTACTCTGCTCTGGCTGCATCAGTGTCTCTCTCCTCACATTTGCTGCGCTTTCTGTTCTTCTCTCAAATATGCATTTTTTTTCCTTTCTTCTTCTGTGCTTCAGCTCCTACACACAACATTATTCTACCCACATGAATCACACTCAACAACTACAAACATCTCTTCCTTGTTCTGCGTTTTTATACTCTCTATGCACCTTCTGCATACCTCATGCGCAATGCCTCTGCATGCTCTTTAAAACGTCACTATTATTCACTACAGGTTGTTCATTTGATCTCTTTATCACTCATGCATGGTGCGACAGTAGAAAAATCCCTTCAATTTACTGTTCTACATGCATTTCTCACGTCTAATAATCTCTTGGTCATCATGGCAACTCATCATCTTCTCGGGAAGTTCTGTTGCCTATGAGTTCATCATCAGTGGTCATTATGCTGAGATTCATTAGCTTCTCTAGTAGTCGAGACTCTTCATCTTCTATGTCAGTTACAACCAGTCAATTATGGCTTTTGTTAGGGTCCTAACCCATACATAGATAGATCAATATATTCAGATGTTATAAAGGTCAATATTAATAAGTCCTTTCAATAAAATAGAATAAGTGGATGTAAGAAGACCTAATAGAAGATTCTTCTTCTAGAAGGATCTTTCTCTAGATGCTTCTCATGATAGACATATTTAGTATAAATAAGGGTCAAGGGTATGAAAACCCTATATTTGAGATTATTGTAACAAAGCGTTGCTCGACTAGAGGTTGCCCCCTCGAAGAGGCTCGTGAACATTGCTTTCTAAATCAAAGTGTTATTTCTGTTGTTGTTCTTATATCATTTCTGTGTTATTGTGGAGATTATGCTGGTTATATTACTGTTATTCTTCCATTTCTAGCATTTTATTTCTATTCTACATACTCTTTATATATGGTATATTACAAGTGGTATCAGAGCACTTTCCTTGGCACAAATTGTGGGAATTTTTTTTTCAGGGTAGAGACGTATTCCGACATCTTTAAACCACATAGATCTGTTTTTACGCGCATAAACCCACAGTTGAGGGATTCATACACGTAGGAAATACAAGTGGTTCTTAAGCACACATCTGTTGGCCACCCTTGTAACCCCTGTTGGTACCCCTTCGAGTGGTAGTGCATCAGACATCACCTATGTATGGATCATCCTAGATTTCCTAAAGCCCTCTTTAGATAAACCGATCGACCACCTGAATGCTATAGTGCCACCGAGAACAACACTCGGGAGGATACTCTCTAGTACCTGGGTAGTCGGATAGTACGACTAAGGGTACGGTCTATCCTCCTTAGTTAGTGCACTGATATATTGGTCCGAGTACTATTGTTGGACCCCATACGTATTTCAGAGAGCTATAGCATAGGGAAAACCCTTGTATATAGAACCCTTTAATACCCAACCCTTGGGGGACAAAAAAATAAACAAATTAAAACAGACAAGATCTCTTATTGTGCAACTATGTTCGGGTTGCCAAATCACTACACTTTTCTTACCAGTTAAGCATTTGGGTATTTCATCACTACAATATTCTTCAGACCGGAGTATAACTCCGCAGGTGTAAAAAAAAGAAAAAAAAAAGTTTGGAATTTTTTTCACCATTATTTGAGACCCATTCCATTGGATTCATCTCTTCTCCCTTATCACATTCATCCATATCATTTTTCAACAAATTTTTGACCCCACCCATCCCTTTTTAGTTCACCGATCCTCATGGCCCATACCTGTAGCCAAGACCTGGAAGATCGCTTCAACACCTTGCAATATGGTCTCCTTGAAACCCAAAAAGAAGTGAAACAACTCAGTGCCAATGTTGCCTCCATCAATACAACCATGCAGTCCTCAATAGAGGAATTCAAATGAGAAATGACCACCCAGATTGAATCTGTCTTTGACTCACTCTGCACCAAACTAAAGATCCCTATAGATGACCCTTTCTCTGACGCACCTTCAAAGACTGAAGGTGAACATTCCTCCCATTCCCATACCTTTCAGCCCCATCAATTTCAACATGACCTACGCCTTTCGTGGGTGGATGTGACCAAATTTGATGGTTCAGACCCCACTGGTTGGGTAACCCAAATGGAACATTATTTCTCTTTATACAACATTACAGATGACTTGGCCAAACTCTGGTATGGTGTTCTCCATCTAGATTAAGAACGTTGGCAATGGTGGAAATGGAGAAAAAATTCCCGTCAAGGGTATATTGCTTGGACCCAATTTGTGATTGAGCTTTATGAACGCTTTGAAACTGACACCAACCATTTGGGACATTTGACAAAGTTGAAACAATCAGGAACAATAGAAGACTTCATAGCTACCTTTGAGTGCCTAGCTTTTCAAACAAAGGGCATGACTGATGCTTTCTTTTGAGAGTGTTTTATCAGTGGCCTCAAGGATGAGATTCCGGCCCATGTCCTCATGGCTCAACTCTCGAGTTGGGTGGAGTCTACTAAAAGAGATAAAGAACCACAATGGGTTTTCTCCTCTCAAAACAGAAAACCCTCCTTTATCCCTCGTCCTAAACTTGTAAATCCCACTACTCCCTCCGCCCCATTAAAGATCCAAAAATTGACGAGGGATGAAATGGTTGAACGCCAACTCAAAGGCCTTTGTTATAACTATGATGACAAATATTTCTCGAGCCACAAGTGTAAGGAACAAAATATTTTTATGGCCATCTCTAAGGATACTTCTAAAGAGGATATTGAAAGTCCCCTTGTGTCTGAGTCACTTGAAATCACTGACATAACCCCTCTCTCAGACCCTCCCAAAGTGGAACCGATCATTTCCCTCAGTTCTCTCAATGGCTTCTTCACTCCCCAAACCCTCAAGTTAATTGGTTACATCAAGCATCAGAAGGTCATCATTCTGGTTGATAGTGGAAGCACTCATACTTTTATTCATCACCGTATTGCCGAAGAAACTCATTACTACATCCATGCTGTCAACAATTTCCAAATCATGATTGCCAATGGTGGTTCCATGAAATGTGGAGGGCACTATGAAAATGTGCATCTCCAAATCGGTTACTACCACCTAAAATCCCATATGTTTCCTATCGACATGAGTGGTTGCTACATTGTGTTGGGTGCGGACTGGCTAAGGACTTTGGGTCTCATTCTCATGGATTTTAAGGCATTAACCATGCAATTCGACCAGGAAGGCCACCAATATAAATTCCAAGGAATCATTGTTGGTTCACCTGAGTTCATTAGTTCCCATCGCATGGAAAAGCTTCTCGAAAAAGGTCATTCTGGTGTCATTTCCCAACTCCATGCCATACAAGAAACATAGACACCCCTGTGTTGCAAGACCTCCAAGCCCTCCTTTCTAAAAATCAAATGATATTTTCCACTCCCCAATGACTCCCTCCTTCCAGGGGTGTTCATGATCATTCCATTCCCCTTGTACCCGAAATCCTTCCTCCCAATATCCATTTGTATCACCACCCCTTTTCACAAAAAAATGAAATTGAGAAAATGGTCCAGGAACTCCTTAATGCAGGCATTATCCACCCTAGTACGAGCCCTTACTCTTCTCCTATAGTCATGGTCCCAAAGAAAGAAGGTTATTGGAGAATGTGTCCTGACTTTTGTGCCCTCAACAAACTGACCATTAAAGACAAATTTCCCATTTTTGTCATTGATGACCTCCTGGATGAATTGAGTGGCACCCAATTCTTTACTAAACTTGATCTTTGCTTAGGCTATCACCAGATATGTATGAAAGAGGTAGCCATTCCCAAGATGGACTTTTGAACTCATGAGGGCCACTATGAGTTTTTGGTCATGCCCTTTGGCTTGTGTAATTCCCCCTCCACCTTCCAAAGCCTCATGAATCATGTCTTCCATCCCTCTTAGTTTTCTTTGATGATATCCTCATCTATAGAAAAACTTGGACATACCATCTTACTCATGTGGATCGAGTTCTCCATCTACTCTCTCAGCACCAAATTTTCCTGAAATAGTCTAAATGTGCTTTTGGTGCCTCAAAAGTAGAATACTTAGGTCATGTGGTTGGAAAGGATGGCGTCAGGGTGGATCTAAAAAAGATTGAAGCTATGCAAGACTGGCCACACCCAAAGACTCTCAAAATCTTGCGTGGATTTCTAGGCTTAACAAGGTATTATCGCAATTTTTTTAAGAATTATGGAAAGATTGAAACACCTCTCACTACTCTCCTCAAAAAGAACTCTTTCACTTGGACTCCATCCGCTACTCAAGATTTTTAAACCTTGAATATGACCATGTGCACTACTCCGGTTCTGGCCCTTCCCGATTTCACAAAGACCTTTGTGTTGGAATGTGATGCCTCAGGGAAAGGAATCGGTGTTGTCCTTATGCAAGAGGGTCGAACTTTAGCCTTCACCATCAAGCAACTATCTGAAAGGAATCTGGGAAAACCCATCTATGAAAAGGAAATGTTGGCTATTCTACATGCCATTGATTTGTGGTGCCCTTATCTCTTGGGGAAACGTTTCCAAATTAAGACAGACCATCAAAGCCTCAAGTACTTTCTGGAACAACGCATTTCCTCCCCGGAGCAACAAAAATGGGTGACTAAGCTATTTGGATATGATTATGAGATCATTTACAAGAAGGGAAAAGACAATGTGGTGGCAGATGCACTGTCTCGAAAATATGAAGAAGAAGGATCCATTTTTTCTCTTTCCTTCATTGTAGTAGATTGGCTCCAACCTGTTCGCCAGGAATGGCTACAAGATCCTAAAAGTTTGCAGCTGATCCAACAACTGCATACCAATGCTCCAGCTTCCCCAGGGTACTCTTGGCTCCAGGATGAGCTTCAATACAAAGGCCAGTTGTATTTAAGTAAACAATCAAAGCTTAAATCCACGTTACTTTCTGAGCTTCATGCTACACCCACAGCGGGGCACTCTGGGTTCACCAAAATCTATGACAGAATCAAACGTTCTTTTTTCTGGGATGGTATGAAATAGGACATCCCTAATTTTTTCGCTGAATGTGAGGTGTGTCAATGCAACAAGGGAGAAACATTCAAATCTCCATGCACACTATAACCGCTTCCGATTCCACCTGCTATTTGGAAGGATATCTCTATGGAATTTATTACCGGCTTACCCAAATCAGGAAATAAATCAGTCATAATGGTGGTTGTGGATCGCCTTTCCAAGTATGCTCATTTCTGCATCCATGGTGGCTCAAATTTACTGCATCCATGGTGGCTCAAATTTTCATGGACCAGGTCTTCAAGATTCATGGCATGTCGTACTCTATTGTTTCTGATCGTGACCCACCTATCACAAGCAATTTTTTGCAAGAACCATTTAAGCTACAGGGCACCCAATTGCACCTCAACACAACTTATCATCCCCAGAATGATGGTCAAACGGAAGTTTTCAACAAGTGTTTGGAAACATATATGAGGTGTTTTGCCTCTGAAAAGAAAAATCAGTGGGCTCAATGGTTACCCCTAGCTGAATGGTGGTACAACACTTTCTACCATACAGCTATACACATGACTCCTTTTGAAGCAGTATATGGATAGAAGCCACCTTCAGTTCTCTCATACCTACCAAGTGCCTCAAAGGTCCAGGCGGTTGACCAAACACTTACAGTTCGAGAGGATATTCTTCATACTCTTAAAGAGAACTTGGTCATGGCACAGAATCACATGAAGCAACAAGCAGATCAAGGTCGCTCTGAACGTCAATTTGCAGAAGGGGATCAGGTATTTCTGTGAATGCAACCATACAAGCAAACTTCCCTCAAGGCCGAGCATTTTCAGAAGCTAGCACCCAAATTTTATGGTCCTTATACAGTTCTCAGGAATGTGGGACAAGTCACCTATCAGTTAGCTCTGACCAATCAGTCGAAGCTACATCCTTTTTTTCATATTTCATGCTTAAAGAATGTTATTGGAACTAGGTGCAAAATTCAAACCAACCTTCCTAAGTTATTTGAAGAAGGATCTATTTGGCTATAGACAGAAGCAGTTTTGGACCAGTGTGAGTGTCACTTGCATCAGAGAACCATCAAGGAAGTGTTAGTCTAGTGTAAAGATACAACTCCAGCAGATGCCACTTGGGAACCAACTACCATTCTGCAGCAGTTTCCACATCTCAAGCCTTGAGGACAAGGTTGCTTTTAAGGGGGTGAACATGTTAGGGTCCTAACCCACACATAGGTAGATCAATATATTTAGATGTAATAAAGGTCAATATTAATAAGGCCTTTCAATAAAATAGAATAAGGCGGATGTAAGAAGACCTAATAGAAGATTTCACTTCTAGAAGGATCTTCCTCTAGATTCTTCTCTTGATAGACATATTTAGTATAAATAAGGGTCGAGGGTATGAAAACCCTAGCTTGGATATTATTGTAACAGAGCGCTAGTCGACTGGAGGTTGCCCCCTCAAAGAGGCTCATGAACATTTCTTTCTGAATCAAAGTGCTATTTCTGTTGTTGTTCTTATATCATTTCTGTGTTATTGTGGAGATTATGATGGTTATATGATTGTTATTCTGCCATTTCTAGAATTTTATTTTTGTTCTACATACTTTTATATCTGGTATATTACAACATCTTTGGCTTCTATCCCCTTCCTTCCCATGACCACCGATGGTGACCAAGCACCTATTCAAAAGGCTCTTCCTGATTTCTGTCTAGTGAGCACTGGCTCCATTTCACGATATGACCTTGGGCTGTGAGATTTATGTGACCAAGATATTTCGAGCACATCCAAAGGTGTTTTAGACCAAACTTTTTTTCACTCCGTAATTCACCACGATCCTCCACATGTCCTTTCTCCAAAACCATGGTTTCAATTTCGGCCTGCTCATGAAAAATTAAGGCCCAAACATGTTCTGGCCCCACAATGGAGAACGACCATCGATCTCACGATATTGATGGTGCTCTTGAATGCATGGTTCAGATATATCCTCTCGAGTCCACAGACCAGATCTCTCTTTCCTCCATAAACGGATGAGGTTTCCTTCATGATCCAGGCTCCGAGAGTTTCAACTCTCAATTTCTGTTCTGTTGACTGGATATCTTCTGGAATGGAAGATCTGCTAACATCTGTCCTCTTCAATTGATGGTTCTTCCTTCTTTTCTTTATCCATGAACGATCCTTAGTGTTAGTGATCAGATGACACGTGTCCTTCCAAACCAACAGATGATATTGATTTCATGATCCGAGCTCCGGGAGTTTCAATTCTCAAGATTGCGTTTTCTCCCAGAGCATTTCACCCGGAGTCCATGATCCAATGATGTGTGTCCCTCTCAGATCAATGGTCAAGATCTCCTTCATGTCTTCGAACTTTGGATATTTCAATTATCAAACTTTCATTCATCCTTCCTTTTCTTTTTCCCAGAGTTGACAATCCAATGACGCATGTCCTCTGAAATCCAACGGCTATTCTCCACTCCGGGACATTGGCCTTCGGGACTTTGGGTCTTTGGGTGAGTACTGGTGGTAAAATTCCTGAATAAAAACTCCAAGAGTGACATAACTCTTGCGTCACTCGATGATGTGTCATGAGCCGAGTAGCTGCCATGTGTCACTCAGATTTGTGATTTCCATGTACTTGAAATGCCGAATCAACTTGACACTTGTCATTGTCTGATTTTTCCATGTGTCCTTGCTGACATAGTCTTCCACGTGTCATTCTCGAATCAACTGTCCTTGTTCTCCCTTTGATCGATGATTGTGATCAAATCGCGACTTCGCATGTCGAGTGTTTGAACATGAGCTAAACCTTACTCTTCCAACTCACGATATCTGAAATACTTTAGATCAATGGCCCACAACTGTCTGTGATCCAACAGTCCAGATCTTATCAGGATTTCACATTTCATGAAGTTGGAGGACTATTCATCTTTGAATTTTCTAGTTTGCAAGTTAGCGAAATGATGATCTCTCACTGCGTGTCCTATGGATCCAATGGTTCAGATCTCATCATGATTTCACATTTCACGGAGTTGGAGGATGGCTCTCATCCATTATCCTCTTTGTAGTTATACTGGATCCAATGGTTGTTGGTCCTCGGTGCTCGGATCCAACGGATCAGATTTGTACTTCTCCTCCATGCTTCCTCTGGTCACTGGACTCTGATCTAATGGACATCTGGTATTTGGGATTGGTGATCCAACGGCCATTATCTCTCCTCCTCCTGATCTTTATCTTTCTCAAATATTTAAGTGTCAAAGGCCACGACCTCTGATCCTTCTACGAGCCTTGATGTATGGGATCTCGTTTGCACATCTCAGAACACTATCTCTCCTGAGCTTTGATCTCTTCATATTGTTTGATTCTTCACTAATCTTTGATATCTGTTCCTATTTTTCCATCGATGCACACTCTGATCTTGGCATCAATGACAAGCACACTCTGCCTGTAAACATGCCAAAAGCGGGTGTGGTGTTGTCGACAATCCTAACTATATAACAACCTCTCCTAAGATAAGTTTCTTTTGTATTTATCTATCAATGATAAAATGTAGCGAGATACCCTTCACCCACATATGTGAATGAAAAAGGAGCTCCCCCTCTTTTGGATCTGTTGGTTCTTCTGGTTGAATTGTCCATGAAAATAGCAATGGGATATGCGTAGATGATCTGTATTCTATCAGTATTTTTTGAATCATAGTCTGAATTAGGATTTGGCTCCTTGTCTTTGATCTCATCCACCAATGAACATTTTAAGCGACATTCATCGATGTTGTGCCAGAGGATTTTGTGGAAATCACACCATTTTCTAGTGTCCTTGTTCATCTTTTCATTACCCTTCTTTTTCTGTGGCTTGGACTGGTTTTCTAAAGGTTGGTTTTTAGGGCCATCATTACAATACTTTGGTTGTTGCGGATTTGCAGACTCAAACTCTCGCTTGTTCTGGTGCTTAAATTTCTTCTTGATTTTAACATCATATTAATAAGCAACACTGAGTGATGAGATGTCCATAAAATCCATTTCAGTTTTGATGTATATGTGTAGAGCCCCATGGTATTTTAGAACCAAATGTTGCTCATATTCTTCGATACCCATCTTGATATGAAAGATATGAAAGGTATAGGTGAACTCCATCATTTCTTAGCCCCTCTCTTGACACAGCATGGTCCATCTCATGTGCTGGTCTTCATAGTTGCCAACAGGGTAATATTGTTCCTTGATTGCATCTACAAGAAAAACCCAATTAGGCTCGGCCCCATATATTCCAGGCTCCTCCATGGAACATTTCTGCTAGTAAGTTTCCAACCAATGTTTGACATTGAGGAAATCCTTAAGAAGTGAAAAGGTTATCTTTTCCCTGTCGGTAAAATTGTGAACAAAGAAATAACCTTCTAGCATATTGAACGATTTGTCTAGGGCATTCGCATCTATTTGTCCTTCAAATATGGGAATATAAAAGTTAACTTATACCTTGAAAGTTGAGGTGCCTCCAAAGGGGTCACTTGATGAAGACACACATGTTGTTATAAGTAGACTTTGAAGGATATGGGAAACATTCTCCATCATTTCGTCCCTCTATCGCGTGAGAGCTTTCTCAAGCAACAGATTAATAGAATATTATGCTCCATCATTTTTATTTTATTTTTCCATGGAGGGTTTCTTGGGTGTATGAGAGAGATTTTCCTCAAGAGATACAAGCTTGAGACCCAACTTTATATACTCGGACCTCATCGGGGACATGCACTAAAAAATGATCAAGAGCAAACTTCTTTGATACCACTGATCTGGATTATTTTCGACAGAAAATGAGAACAAAGATATAATAAATAAATGTACAAATATATCTCAAATATCCAATAATATAAAATAAATGTATTAGAGATCCACCCATAAACACAAAGATACAATAATACACAATTTCTATTAATGAGGGAACATATACAAAGACTATAAAAATATAGAGTGAAAGACTCCCTAGAATGGTGGGAGATTATCTCTCAGAAGAGATGTGATGGCTACTCGAATTCACAAGAATATGATTGTTACAATGAGGCTCCAAGGCCTTTTTAACATAAATAAAATCCAAAACCATAACCCTACAAGATGAAAACCCAATAGTTTTGTGGACCCCGTTTTGGATAGTTTGGTGTAACATCTTCCTGGGGGCATAACTTTGGCATACGATATATGTTTGGGGCGCACGATAGCTCGTTGGAAAGTTATCATAGAGGATATTCATTTTAAGGGATCAATAAAATCCTTTGGCTATCATTGAGGTCCTCAATCCCAAAAAAACATTATTTAGGCCCTCAAAATGGCCCTGGAAGTTTAGGAACCGAAAAACTGCTAAAAATAGTAAGTTGCTAGAAAATTGTTTTGAGCGAGTTGGAATAGGTGGGTGGCCAATTATATCCACCTGGATCAACTAAGTACCTTATGTTTTGAGCACCAATACCATAGGGTAATAATAATGGATGGTACTAGGGAGAATAACACCAACGACTAGCAATTCTTGAACAATTTTCTCAATTTCATGCTTTTGGGAAAAAGGATGATGATAAGGGTGGTCATTGAGAGGAACACTGTTAGGGATGAGAGGAATGGAAATATCATAAAAACCAAGAGAAGGAGGAAGTCCCTGAGGAGTGGAAAAAACATTTTGTTGTTTGGAGATGATATATTGGAGGTCAGGATGCACCACAAGTGTCTCAATTGCTTGAATATAATGGAGTTGGGAAATAATGTCGGAATGACCTTCTTTGAGGAGATTTTCCA
The DNA here is from genome assembly GCA_032191745.1 of Picea mariana. NCBI lineage: Eukaryota > Viridiplantae > Streptophyta > Pinopsida > Pinales > Pinaceae > Picea > Picea mariana. The sequence goes on from JASDQU010100686.1 coordinate 732,229, forward strand.
TTTAATGCGAACTGATGATCTCAAGGGAGCCTATTGTGATCCCTTGGAATTTATATCGCCATCCCTCCTGTTGGAATTGCATGGTTAATTCCTTAAAATCCATGAGGATGGGACCAAGAGTGCATAACCATTTTGCACAGAACATAATATCAGAAACACCCGTGTTAATAGAAAACATATGAGATTTCAGGTTCTACTGGACAATTTGGAGACTGACTTTTTCACAACGCCCCCCACATTTCATGGAACCTGTTGAAACATATATTTTTTTTCTAAAGTTTAGACTTAAATAAGTTTAATTCTTGTTTAAATAAAGACAAACACTAACTTGGATATCACCATTGATGGGGTCTTTCATTTAAGAAAATGATCCTAAATGCTTAAAAGTTATGGATCTTCCCACTAGTTGAAAGGTCAAATCACTAAAGACAATCTTCAAAATGTTAGGTCTTGGGGTTTCGCAGAGCTAATAGTTCAACGGGTAATGAATCTCAATGTCCCGACATGCGAAATCACGAAACTGCGATATGTTTTAATCCACAATAATTATAGAATTAAAAATGATTAATACAAGTTAATCACATCATGACTTCATGATTTGGGGATCCATGCCTCAAGCGATCACCAAAGTCTCGATATACGAAATTGCGAAACTAGCTTAAATTAAACTAGGTTAATTAAATGATTAATAATGATTAACGATAATTAAATCATATCGCAGTTTCACGTTTCGGGAATCCTGTCTTGAACGACAACTTAAAATACCGATACTCTAAGTTGCAAAACCCTTAATTAATCATGATTAATTAAAAGGTTAAGATCGATTAATATTAATTGATCAAATCATGATCTCGCGATTCAAGGATCATAACTTGAAATGAAATAAGATCGCTTGGGACTCCATACCCCGTAATAGATTAAGGTTAAACATGATTAATTAATAGGATACAAATTGATTTATTAACACCTTAAACAATCTTACCTCCTATAAAGTTTACGTTGGTTTGAAATACGAGTAAATTCAAATGATCTCTATGCTTTTCCCCAATATCGACCATTAATGACATTAATAACTGATTTAGGGAAATCATTTCAAATACGATCCTTCTTTATTGCCAAAATCTTTTTAATAAAGGAATTAAATGTGTTGTCAGAAAATATCTACGTAGATTGATATGCTTAAAGAAAAGAAGATTTTTCATTTTATGAACTACATTCTCATTTTCACAGAGTTTTCTTAAAGAGATACTCATCCCTGTGCGTTTTTTGTGACAAATAGTAGGTTTGTTTTTTAGGAATGCTACCATGTCACCACGAAAAGAAGCTAAAGCAACTAGTGAGATTTTAGGCCAGAGTTCAAAGGTTATCAACGATACCTCACCCAGAAGTATAAACATAGTTAAAACCTGGACGAATGTATCAACATCCTACAATATGAGCTGGTAAATTTCCCTGATGATTCAAGCGACAATGAAAAGGAAGACTTTTCTATCAAATACAAGACAATTGCTCAGGCAGAGATGCATAAGGTAGCAACAAGGCCGAGTCTTTTACCCTACAATGACATGATTAAATGGTCACTAGATCATGTGGATATCCCAACTAGAACTATTTTCAATTCTTAGAAGGTAGTTGTTGGGTCATTTCGGTTGAAACACATACATGTGATGTATAAGTTGTCTTCAACATCAAACTTCATTTACAATACCAGTTTTCTAAAGAATTTTAGCAATAAAGAGTGTAATCAATATGGAAAAAATCTTTTGAATTTGATCAAGGACTCGTGCTCATGCCCCAAAAAGTTCAGAGTTGATGTTCACGGCATATACTCAATCTCATCATTGCAACCACAATTCATGTATACATCCATGATGATTTGCAGACTTTATGGAAAAGATAACACAACCCATTTATTTCTACCATGGGTGCCCATTATACACACAATGGCAGAAGATTATTCTTTTGACTAGGGCAAGATATTTTCGGATAGTCTGGCTAGTGAAATTACAGAATACCAGGCAAAGAAATCCAAGGGGCAATCAATTTCATTTTTCATGTCATCTATTTCATGACACCTTTCCCACTGATGGGTTGGAGATGGAATCCGGATAACGCAAAACCAATTCATATTTATAATTCAAAACTCTAGGAAGACAAGGAAAAATATTCCTTTTATGAAATCTATAATTGGGTAGAGGTGCCAATGCACAATCCTATTTTTGGTCACCCACCTCCTAGAATTTCAAACACAGTTGTGGCCAACCTGGATAAAGTGGAAGACTGGTATATCAAAGAGAACTTCTCTTACATCAGAGTTTTTGGTTGTTCAGTTCCCCCATACACTTTACCACAATTTTTACCAGGCCGATTGGTGTGCCAAGAGGTCGCACAACAAACTATACTCAGTGGGATTAGCAAAGAACTCAAAGCCATGCAGAAAAAGGTATGTCCATATTTTTCCTTACAAATTGGTGTATTTTCTTTATTGGATTTCGGCCACTCCAGAGTGGAAGTTGCGGCATTAGAAAAAATATAACTGGTTAACATTGAATTTAAGAATCGTGACCCACAGAAGGTTGTGGGTAACGATATGGCCAGTTGGAATATTAAATAGTATGAACATGAAGAATCCCCTCAGGACGAAGTGTTCCGAGGGGTGAGATCTTACCAAGAAGTTCTGAGCCGAGTTCGAGCCCTATCCCCTGATAAAATGGTTGATTTTTACAACTTCCAAAAACACCAAAGGAGTAGTCTTCTGAAAGTATTACAAGGGGAAAACCCAATGTCTCCTGCTACATAGCAAACAGAGACCCAAAATCAAGAAGTTGAAATCTCTAGCAAACGAGAAGCCCCAGAAAACTCATAAAAGTCTGAGATCTCAAATCAAAAAAAGGATATCCCGACGATGGAGGTATATGATGACCAGACCAAAGATCAACCTGAGATGTTAATAAATAAAGGAGAAGATAGGCCATTGTCTTCACCATATAAATCAACTAGAGATGGAACCGAAAAATAGTTATCTACGGAAATCGACAGCTCCATTCAAGTTGCCAAGCCATTGCAATTCACCAGAGGAAACCCTAATGCAGAGGTAATACTCATAGGATATCTCATGCCCATATCTATTGAAGAGATACCTCCCTCTGATTTCTTTTTCAGTAAGAAAAACAAATCTATGGTGAAGAAAGAAATGCATCAGAAAGAGGGTGCAACGGTAAAAAAACACAGAGTATTATTGGATGGACATAATTTGGAAGATGAATATTTTTCTACAGAGGTAGCCGGCTCTTTGGGATATTTTGCAACATATAACCTATTCTCAGTCAATAATGTGAAAGAAAGACTGAAGTAGAGGAATCAGAAGATAAGTCAGTTGCAGAATCAAATCAGGAATACAGAAAAGAATGTCATAAAAGAAGTAAATAAAGGACTGGAACATGCTAGAGCTAGTGATAAACAAGAAATTCAACTGCTCAAGTCTAGTCTTGATGATATGCATAAGAAGATGCAAGTGAGCGAAAGACAGACTATCCAACAAGATGAGTTGATAAAACAACTACAAGACAAGACCAGTTCCACTGAGAAAATGGTTGTGCATATAACACTATTTCAAGCTCAAGCGTTGGAGGTGCTAAGGAAACTGGAAATAGCTCAACAAAGCCTTCTCTCTAAAGTAAAAATTGTCCAAAATCATTCTCAAGTGATGGATGAAGCATTAAGTAATATTGTTTTAAGAGAGAGAGAGGCTATCATTGCCCAAACAACCTTCCAAGAAGCGATTATATCATTAGCAAAAGAAGAAAGAGCTATGGCATCTAGATTGTCCATTTCAAAGAAAACCAAAGGTGATATTATACTAAAGGCCTGGGAGTGAAACATAGTTGAAGGTAGGAAAATGGCTAAGGAATTGAAAGAATATTGTGAACAAGATTTTTGTTCACTTAACAAAAAATTATTAGGCTTCGATAAAGAAGATAGTTCTGGGACACTTGGTCAGATTAATATAGCCAAACATCATTTTGACATTAAAACAAATATGGAAGAAGCCCAAGATGAAATATCACAGATAAAACAGGTCGATATTGCTCAGATAGATAGATGGATAGTGAAGCCTAATCTACAACTGCAATCTATTATTTCAGAGGATAGACCAATAGAAGAGAGATTGCCTTAGATGGAAAATAAATTATACATTTTTTAGGCTAATAATTTAACAAGGTCTTCCGGGTTGGTAGCAGAATTTGTGGGAAAATGCATCAAATGTATTGATCGGGGAAAAGGTAGTACCTCTAGAAACAAATGATTACAATCTGTGTACATTTTCTATTTCGAAGCTAGAAGATAGGAAAGGAAAACATTCACAACAACATAACGAGAAGATCAAGAAGATTGCAAATGAAAAGTTTCAGCTTCCATATTTTGTAATTTTAATTATTCTGAAGATAGAATAATTCCAACCATTTGAGGTTGACGAGTTTTGTATAAATGCATATTCGAAAGAACGAAGAAAGGGTTGCTTCTTGCTGGTTGTAATTGAGAAAAATCTCCTCATTGAGGATTAATACAAGTGCATACTGGATATTCCACATTTCATCTAGTTTGAGTTATGTGTTCTTCTGTATTTTCACATTCCAACATCTTTTATATACTTCTTTGATGAATGCCTAATCATCATTTAGTACAACATATACTATGGTTATATTTCTTTCAGTTATCTAATAACAAACATACTTTTCTCTGTATTGGCTATTAGCAATTACAAGACCTGTGAGTTAATTAGATTACTATATTTTATGCTTCATTAAAGATTACATTATCTATCCTCTTCTTCTGTAACAAAGTAATATTTTTTTGTATTTGATTCCTTTCTTTGTCCGACAACTTTATGTTTTTCTCTCATTACATCCAACATTTTCAATTTTAACCCAGACATGAAAAACGACCTCTGAGTTGTTATACTATTAATTCAATTTAAGGAATTATTCTCACCTGACTGAGATAGAAAAAGAAAAATTTTACACTTTCCTTATTTCCTAATGCTTGACATTGTGCTTTGAGCCTTAAGTACAAACTCAGTAACAACATCTTTTTGGCGTCGTTGGTAGGGATGGAGAAACAAAGTGATTTTTCCCTGGGAGAACAACATTGTTAAGTTTCTCTCTTTGATAGTGAAAAAAGATTGAATACATTATAAGAATTTTTTTATTTTTTTTTTCACTTAGCGAATCCACATTGAATAAAATCGCATTTGGTTGAAGGAATACCATAAAAAATCCCGATGATAGAAAGACCACGCATGTTTCTGACCCTAAAAAAATTTTAAAACCAAGGGGATACCTTAAGCAAACCACTGCATCCACAAGTAAAGTTTACCAACCTAAAATCACACAGTATAATGCTAAGATTCCACTTGAACCATTAAATCCGCAAGAAGTTTTCACCCAAATCCTTTTCGGAGAAACGTTGGCTGATAGAATTGAAGCCAAAATCATAAACCCCAAATTGGTTTTATCCAAGATAAATGTCGAAACCGATTCAACTACCACTTTTTCTAATAAAGGTAAAGGGCTCATATCGATACCTGATTCTATTGATATTCCATCCATTCCCAAATAAAAGAGTCCAACTTCTAGAAGTATTGAAGAATATATCTTACACTTTGATTCAACTCCTGTTGGTTCTCTCATTTATATATCCCGCAAGTCTGAAGAACCTAGTCCTCGTCTCTCATTTCCCCACGTTTCAGTTTTTTTTTCTCCTGATAGTCAGTTACTGAAACCTCTTTCGGGTCATCCTGAAGTAACTGAAAGGTCATTACACATTTTTGAAAACCCCCTCTACAATATCCAAGTTTTATCCCCTAGATTACCAATGGCTACTACTAGAGGAGGTGCAGGAGGTGGCGGAGGTCGATGAGGACATGGTGCTGGAGGAGGAGGAGGAGGTGTTCAAGGGCCTCCCCCACCTCCTAGGATCTTCGCTAAAGTAGCTACTAGATATGCTCCTTTGGTCCTCCCAGTTCCACTCCACGAATTACCCGAAAACTATATGAAAAATATGCCAAAATTAACAGGAGAGGGAGACCTAACCACTACTGAACATATAAATTTCTTTGATCAATTCACCAATATCCTTGGCCTTGAGCATGAATACGTCTATTCAAGACTCCTAGTCTCAAATTTTGAAGGACAAGTGATAACCTGTTTCCGAAGATTGTYGACAAGTTCAATAGGATCATATGACGAGTTAGAAAGTGCCTTTCTCAGGCAATGGGGAGAAAGAAAAGATCACCTTTATTATTTAACTGAATTTGGAGCTTTAAGAAAGAAAAATTCAGAAAAAAWTCTTGAATTCACACAAAGATTTAATAAATTATATAACAATATCCCATTCAAGGTTAAACCTTACCAGCCTACAGCAAAAGTAACTTTCGTCGGGGATTTTGAGCCCTATTTTTCTCTATTATTGAGAGAAAGGAGAGCTTTTGATCTCACTAGAATGCAAGACAATGTTGTAGAGATTGAGTCAAATATGATGGAATCAGGAAAGTTAAAAACTAAAATCGAAATGGGAAATAAAGAGACTAGACGATTTAGAGAACAAGCAGGACCCTCTGGATCTGGGAGGTCCTCGGAAGATAAGATGGATGATATGGAAAAAATAATTAAAGAATTATCAAACAAAATTTCGAAGATGCAATTGGATCAATCTAAAGCAAATCAGTTCGCTAGAAAAGATTTTAGGAGAAACCCTAACTCCCAAATACAACAAATACCAATTAAAAATGAAGATCAAAAGATTCTGACTCCCTTTAAAATGAACAATTTTATTGGAGGAGATGACATACAATAGTTTGAGGAGTTAGAATGATATATGAATAATCTTGGTGATGCCTGCCAACAACCTCATCTCATGAGACAAGATAATCAAAGGTCTTTAAACACAAAATACCAATATAATAATGATGATAGCGTAAATATCACATAAGATTATGCTTATCAAGGAATCGCCGATAATATAATGGCTGAGCTCCAACAGAAGTATAATTTGAGGCCTAGAAATAGAAATATAACAACTGCCCAACCGAAGAAAATATTTTCAAGAGGGGAAGTGGATGAGGTAGCTCCCAAAGATGTTGAAAGACAGACCATTAAAACAAAGGCCACTAACACATAGTCTGCCAAGAAAAAAACATCATAAACACCAGCTTCTAATACAAGAACAATGGAAGTTCCTATGGCTAAAACGCAGACTATCGAGGTCAAAGTAGCTAAATCATAGACTGTCAAAACAAAAKTAGTTGAATCATAGACTGTCAAAACAAAAACAGCTGAAACACAAACTGCAGAAGCAAGGACAACTAAAACAAAAGTGGCACATACCAATAAATCAGAAAGAAGGGAGATAGAGATCCCAACCAGAGAAACTGACAAAACAACAGGAAATTTCAGTCTRGAAAATGAGATTAATAAGATCAAGATTCCTGAACCTTTGGTTGAATTGGAAAAAAACCCTACATACAGAAAACAAATTGCCAAATTGACAATTTTTCCAGATATTGAAAGTCAAGACAATGCTATAAATTTAGAATATGATAAACTGAATATAGTGTTTGGTCTGCGTTCTGAAGGTACCAGGGATTCTATTGCTCCTTTCTACATTACACTAATTGTGCATGATCATCTGCTCCATAATTGTATGTTGGATTTTGGAGTCTCCCACAATGTGATGCCCAAAGATATTATGGATAGACTTGGTCTCGAAATTACCAGACCATACAGAGATCTTTATTCTTTCGTTTCGATAAAAGTTAAATGTTTGGGTATGATTAAGGATTTAGTGGTTAATCTTGCACAAATTCCTATAAAAAGTATTCTGACGGATGTGGTTGTTGTTGATATCCCTTCGAAGTATGGTATGATGTTGTTCAGGTCTTAGGTCCCTATGCTTGGAGGATCCCTTCAACTCAACATGACATATGCTACAATCCCAATCTTCGGCAGACAATTCACCTGCCTGTATAGAGAAACAAGGTTGGCTTATATAGTAAGTGATCCATTGAATCCGAATAATTACCCTGTGTATTTCGCAGATCGGGATTTAGGAAATTGTATATTATCGATCAATGATGATTTAGAAGAATGTATAGAAGAAAATTATACAAAAAAATAAAAAAATACAAAAAACAAATGAAAATGTAAATAAGATTGGAGTTTGGAAAATGTATTTCGATGGTGCTTCGTCATGTGAAGGAGAAGGCGCTGGAGTGATATTTGTGGCACCTGGGGATGACTTTATTATTCCTTTCTCTTACAGATTAGAGTGGGATATAGATTACACAAATATTGTATGTGAATATGAAGCCCTGGTCTTGGGATTAGAAGCTGCCAGGAAGATGAAAATTGAAAACCTAATAACTTATGGTGATGCATAATTGATCGTAAAACAAATAAAGAAACAGTACTAGGCTAAACACCCAAGGTTGAGATCCTACAAAAATTGTGCCTGGGATCTGATCGAGAATTTTTTCTCATCGTTTAATATCCATCATATCCCCAGAGTTGAAAGTCAATAGGCGAATTCCTTGACCAAAGCCGCTGCGACGTTTGTACCTCCTATTATCTTCAAACTAAAGTATCATATAGAAATGAGGCACAAACCATCAATACCAAACAATATACAACACTGGAAGGTATTCAAAGATGATGAGCAAATAAGACAATTCTTAGAAATGGTGGACGAATTGCTAAGACCCATATTGACTAGGAAAATAAGAATGGTCCTGCCTGGATTATGCAGGAAGGTGAAGATCCTCAGGAGTTTTGAGATAAGATAGAAAATCACCACATGCTTGTACTAAAAAATAATAAGATCCCTAATGGTTTGATTCCTTTGGAGATATTATTTGATCAGGACCATATTCCCTTAAAGTCTACCTTACAGCCTTAAGCCTGAAGAGGTTGAAGACTATGATATAGGCACCAAGGAAACTCCCAAGATGGTAAAAATATCTAAATACCTTCCTCCTAAAGTAAAAAGAAAATATGTCGCACTTCTCAAGCAATACAAGGACATTTTTTCTTGGTCCTATGATGAAATTAGAACTTATGATACCATCGTAATTGAACACAAAATTCCTCTGAAGAAGAGTGTTAAACCATTCTAGAAAAAGCTCAGACAAATAAATGCCATACTCCTCCCTATAATAGAAAAGGAGGTGAAGAAGCTCCTGGATGCTAAAATCATTGTTCCACTTAGATACTCCGAGTGGGTAGCCAATATAGTACCTGTAAGAAAGAAGAACGATGAAATTAGGCTATGCGTAGATTTTAGAAATTTAAACAGATCATCCCTCAAAGATAATTATCCATTACCTAAAATGGATCTTGTATTGGAAAAAGTGGTCAGGGAAAATAGAATGTCCATGATTGATGGCTTTTCGGGCTATAATCAAATTGTAGTCCACGAGGATGATAAAGAAAAAATCGTGTTCACCACCACATGGGGTACCTTTATGTATGACAAAATTCCATTTGGTTTGATGAACCTAGGTGCCACTTTCCAATGAGCTATGGAAATTGCCTTTATCGGCGAAAGAGATAAGTTCGTTGTCATTTATCTTGATGATCTAACTATATTTTCTAAATCTGATGCAGAACACTTGGTACACCTCAAACAAACATTTGAGAAATGTCACAAATTTGGTTTGTCTTTAAACCCCAAGAAATCGCACTTTGCAATGCAGGAAGGTAAACTCTTGGGACATATAGTATCTTAGGATGGAATTAAAATCAACCCGAAAAGGGTTGAAGCTATAGATACTATCAATATTCCTAGAAATCGAAAAGATATTTAGTCATTTATAGGAAAAAATATTTTTTTAAGAAGATTTATACCAAACTTCATTGAAATCGTGAAATTGATTACATATATGCTTAAGAAGGAAAATGAGTTTAAATGGACGACCAAAGCCAAAGCATCATTTGATCACATCAAGAAGGTCATAGGTGAAGCACCAGTGCTCGCAATCCCAGATTATCTAAAAGAATTCCTAATTTTCCCATTCGCATTCGAACACACAATCGCTGCAATACTCCTACAGAAGAACGAAGAAGGGTTCAAAAAAACAATAGAATTCTTCAGTAAAAGCCTTAGAGACACAAAGTTGAGATATGATATAATAGAAAATCATTCCTATGCAATGGTGAAGGCCCTAAAGGCTTTCAGGACCTATGTACTACATTCTAAAATAATTGCATATGTACCCACCAGTTCTGTTAAAGATATACTAGTTCAACTCGATAATCATGGAAGGAGGGGACGATGGCTTGCCAAAATTAAAGAATTTGATCTGGAGGTGAAACCAACAAAACTTGTCAAAGGATAGGGTTTGGCTAAGTTACTAGACAAATCTAATTTTAGAGCGCTCGGAATAAACAACCTGCAAGAGTGCGAATGATTTCTGGACACAGACGAATTCGACGATCAAATACCCACAACTCAAATCGAGGAGAAGTTCTCTTCTTCAGCTTGGTATAAAGATATAGTATCTTACCTTATGAATCTACAGTGGCCAGGAGATATAACCCCTTCTAAAGCTATAATGTTAAAGTTTCATGTGGTAAAATATTGTATTATGGATAGCCAATTATATTGGAAGGATCCTCTAGGATTTTTACTAAGATGTTTGGTAGAATATGAAAAGGAGAGAGTGCTAAATGAATTTCACGAAGGAGTGTATGGAGGTCATCACGCATGGAGAGAAACGACCTATAAAATCCTAAGAGCAGGATATTATTGCCCTAGATTATTTGCTGATGTGAATGCCAAAGTTAGGGCCTGTAATCCCTGCCAAATGTATTCAGGCAAGCAGAAAACTTTCCACATTACCTTTGGTCCCAGTCAAAACATAAGCCCCATTTCAAAAATGGTGGTTAGATTTTATCAATGAAATCAATCCACACTCTAGCACATAACACAAGTGGATCTTGACCACTACGGATTATTTCACCAAATAGGTAGAGGCCATTATGACCAGAAATGCTACAAATTCGGTAGTGATAAAATTTTTGGAGGAAAATATTTTATCCAGATTTGGCTACCCTCGAAAGATAGTTACAGATAATGCCTAGGCATTTAAATCTATGGAGATGGTCATTTTTTGCCAAAATTACAATATTGTACTGGGCCATTCCACAATGTACTATCTTCAAGGCGATGGATTAGCTGAATCATCAAATAAAATCTTGATCACCATAATTAAGAAAGTGTTGAACGAAAATAATAAAGCTTGGCATGTGCATTTGAAATATGCTTTGTGGGTGAATCAGATAAGCACCAAGAAATCGATTGGGACATCCCTTTTTCAAACGGTGTATGAGATTGACATGGTACTACCCATAAACCTGGATCTGCCTGGAATGAAACTTTAGAAATATGAAAAGGAAGAGCCAAATCATGTCACCAGAAGAATAAATCAACTGATTGAAATCCAACAAAATAGGGCTGAAGTAGATGAAAAACTTTAGAAGTATCAAGATAACATGAAAGCCTTGTTTGACCAGAAAGCTAAAGATAGGGAATTCCTCCCTAGTGACCTGGTTTTAAGGTGGGATTCTAGAAAGGAAGACTCAGGAAAGCACAGAAAATTCAACCATATATGGTGTGGACCTTTCAAAGTCACAACTTCTGAAGGGAAGAATTCATTTTTGTTAGAAAATCTAGATGGTAAAATCCTCAATGCCCCTATCAACGAGCATTACCTGAAGCATTTTATGCAATGATTGGTTTCCAAACTCTCACTGTACATATCAATTTGTTTTCTTTGATTTGATCCGAATTTTTTCACTTTTTCGGTAAGTTTTTACTTTTACTATAAATAAAACCAGGTTAGTTGATTTCATAAAAACAAAAATATAAAGATAAGTGACACATAGGGTTCTGTTACATGTAAATTCCTGAAATTATTCATGTTATTGTCATAAAGGATACGAAAAAATAAAAATCCGAGAGATTAGAGACGTTAGAAACCAACCTTCATGTATCAGAACATTGGCTCTCGCTCAACACAGGTGACAAATAAATAGTTTACTTGGGTGAAAATATAAGAAAGAATCTAAGGTATGAACTTCTCCCAGTTTAAATTTCCAAAGAAGTATCATTTAATATGACAAAGGTTTCATATGTAGAGGTATTCTCACCTAATCTATAACAAGAGGAATGAAAATTATGTTTTAAGTTACCAAGAGTTTCCTCTGGACAAAATAAAAAATGAAATAAAACTTTAAATAAAAAACAAGCAATAAGAAGACCTTAAAGAACAAGTTTCAAGAATCGAGTGAAAAATTTGTATAAAATCAACCGTTCTTGCAACAAAACATCTGAAACCTTCTTTCTTTTCCCCCGCTCATTTTCAAAATTGTATTTTTATGTGATTCTTGATATCATCCAATGTTCTTCACAGAGGAAAAAAGGGTCTCACCTTAACTTTGAAAACTCATAAACGAATTTTCAAAAACGATAATAGGTAAAAAATTCTTATGATTCCTCTAATTTTAACTGAACGAAAAGTATGTCTAGGCTAATCCTGACTCTCTTAGCCCTTCTAACAGGTTTAAACTAATCAATTTCACTCAAGGAAAGTCCCTGGAAAATAAAAACTCCCCATGAGATCTTCCCTGTAGGAAAAGAGGTTTTGAAGGTCAGAGGAGGATTAGTCCAGAGTAATCAAAGTGAGTTGACAGACCTCTGTTTCTAAATTATAAACAGATATCATCCCTGCTATATTGTATACATATTGATTGCCCCCACTTCATGTTTTAAAAATATAAGGCAGATGGTGAAAGGAAATTCATAAAATGAATTCCTCCATCTGATCCAAAAGAGATGATGAAAGGAAATTCGACAAATGATTTCCCTCATCTCAGTATTTGAATGCAAAATTACCAATTGAAGTGGTGAAAGGAAATTCAATATGGGAAATCAGATAACTTCATTGGGGTACTGAACAGGCTCGCTGGTAGTGAAGAAATGTCTACGATATCTGTAAGGTTGTTATACATGAGTTATAATGTACTCTGGTAACTGGTTCTCTTTTCGACTAGATCTACATTCTAAGATAACACGGGACTCCCTGTCTAAAAACATTGAAATTACTTTACCTTGATGAGAACAAAATTGAACAGAGCCCACTAGAACGATTAAGGTTGTTTTGATTATCTTAAGCAAATCTAAAGTTAGTTTTATGAAAAGGAATCCATTGATAAGCCTAAACTTAAGAGCAATAAATAATTAAGTTTTGAAAGTTTTCAGAGATAAGGATGAAATCTTAAGTTTTTCTGTGTGCCCTCTTTCAGAATTTGTTTCACAAAAACGCAATAATGACTCCATTTACCCAATAAAGGCACTTGGGCTATTGTTCTTCTCATCCCGCATAGAGACGAGATCCCTAGATGGAGCCTATGTTGAAACATATATATTTTTCTAAACTTTAGACTTAAATAAGTTTAATTCTTGTTTAAATAAAGACAAACACGCACTTGGATATCACCATTGATGGGGTCTTCCATTTAATAAAATGATCCTAAATGCTTAAAATTTATGGAGCCACCCAATAGTTGAAAGGTCAAATCACTAAATAAAATCTTCAAAATGTTGGGTCTCGGGGTTTCGTAGACCTAAGAGTCCAACATGTAATGAATCTCAATGTCCTGACATGCAAAATCACGAAACTGAGATAAGTTTTAAGCCATGATAATTAGAGCATTAAAAATAATTAATACAAGTTAATCACATCGCGACTTCATGATTCATGGATCCATGCCTCGAGCAATCACCAAAGTCTCGATATACGAAATTGTGAAACTAGCTTAAATTAAACCAAGTTAATTAAATGATTAATAATGAATAATGATAGTTAAATCATATCGCGGTTTCACATTTTGGGAATCCTGTCTTGAACGAAAACTTGAAATCCTGATACCCGAAGTTGTGGAACCCTTAATTAATCATGATTAATTAAAAGGTTAAACTCGATTAATATTAATTGATCAATTCAGAACCTCACGATTCAGGGATCATAACTTGAAATGAAGTAACATTGCCCGGGACTCCAAACCTCGAAATGGATTAAGGTTAAACATGATTAATTAACAGGATTAAACTTGATTTATTAACACCTTAAATAGTCTTATCTCTTGTAAATTTTATGTTGGTTTTACATACAGGTAAATTCAAATGATCTCTATGCTTTTCCCAGATCACGAAATATCGACCATTAATGACATTAATAGCTGATTTAGGGCAATGATTTCAAATAAGATCCTGCTTTATTGCCCAATTATTTTTAATAAAGGAATTAAGTGTGTTTTCACAAAAGGTCTACGTAGATTGATATGCTTAAGGCAAAGAAGATTTTTCATTTTCTAAATTACATTTTCGTTTTCATAGAGCTTTCTTAAGGAGATACTCATCATTGTGCATTTTCTATGACAAATAGTAGGTTTGTTTTTTAGGACTGCTACCATGCCACCATGAAACGTAGCTAAAGAGACTAGTGAGAGTTCAGGCTAGAGTTCAGAGGTTATCTTCGATACCTCACCCAGAAGTATAAACACAATTAAAACATGGACGAATGTATTCAACATCCTACAGTACGAACTATTAAATTTCCCTGTTGATTCAAGTGACAATGAAAAGGAAGACATGTCTATCAAATACAAGACTATTTCTTAGGAAGAGATGCATGAGGTAGAAACAAGGCCGATTCTTTTACCCTGCAATGACATGATTAAATGGGCACTAGATCATGTGGATATCCCAACTAGAACTATTTTCAATTCTCATAAGGTAGTTGTTGGGTCATTTAGGCCAGAACACATAAAGGTGATGTATAAGTTGTCTTCAACATCAAACTTCATTTACAATACCAATTTTCTAGAGAATTTTAGCAAGAAGGAGTGTGATCAATATGGAAAAAATCTTTCGAATTTGATCAAGGACTGGTGCTCACGCCCCGAAAAGTTAAGAGATGATGCTCACAACATATACTCAATCTCATCATTGCAACCACAGTTCATGTATATAGCCATGATGATGTGCAGAATTTATGGAAAAGAGAACACAATCCATTTCTTTATACCATGGGTTCCCATTATACACACAATGGTGGAAGGTATTATTTCGATTGGGCCAAGATATTGTCGGATAGTCTGGCTAGTGAAATTACAGAATACCAGGCAAAGAAAGCCAAGTGGAAATCAACTTTGTTTTTCATGTCAGCTTATATTATGGACGCCATCTATTTCATGTCGCCTTTCCCGCTGATGGGATGGAGCTAAACTCTAGATAACGTAGAACCAATTCATATTTATCATTCAAAACTCTAGGAAGACAAGGAAAAATATTCATTTTATGAAATCTGTAATTGGGTAGCGATGTCGATGCACATTGCTATTTTTGGTCACCCACCTCCTAGAATTTCAAACACAGTTGTGGCCAACCTAGATAAAGTGTCAGACTGGTATATCGAAGAGCACTTCTCTTACATCATAGTTTTTAGTTGTTGAGTTCCCCATACGCTTTACCACAATTTTTACCAGACCGATTGGTGTGCCGCAAGGTCGCATGACAAACTGTACTTGGTGGGATTAGCAAAGAACTCAAAGCCGTGCAGAAAAAGGTATGGCCATATTTTCCCTTATAGATTAGTGTATTTTCTTTATTGGATTTCAGCCACTCTAGAGTGGAAGTTGTGGAATTAAAAGAAATAAAACAGGTTAACATTGAATTTAAGAAGCACAACCCATAGAAGGTTGTGGTTAACCATATGGCCAGTTGCAATCTTATAAAGTATGAACATGAAGAATCCCCTTAGGACAAAGTGTTTCGAGGGGTGAGATCTTACCAAGAAGTTCTGAGCCGAGTTTGAGACCTATAACCTAATAAAATGATTGATTTTTACAACTTCCAAAAACATTGAAGGAGTAGTCTTCCAAAAGTATTACAAGATGAAAACCCAATGTCTCCTCCTACACAATAAACAAAGACCCAGAATCTAGAATTCAGAAGATCTAGAAAACAAGAAGTCCCGGAAAAATCAGAAAAGTCTGAGATCTTGACTAAGAAAAAGGATATCCCGACAACAGATTTATCTGATGACTAGACCAAAAATCAACCATAGATGTTAATAAAGAATGGATAAGATAGGCCATTGTATTCACCAGATAAATCAACTACAGATGGAATCAAAAAACAGTTATCTATGCCATTGCAATGCACCAGAGGAAACCCTAATGCAGAGGTAATACTCATAGAAGATCTCACGCCCATATCTATTGAAGAGATACCTCCCTTCAATTTATTTTTTAGTAAGAAAAGGAAATTTGTGGTAAAGAAAGAAATGGATTAGAAAGAGGGTGAAATAGTAAGAAAACACAAAGTAATATTGGATGAACATAATTTGGAAGATGAAGATTTTTCTACAGTGGTAGTTGGATCTTTGGGATATTTTGAAACAACTAACCTATTCTCAGTTGATAATATGAAAGAAAGACCAAAGCAGAGGAATCAGATGATAAGTCAGTTGCAGAATCAAATAAGGAATATAGAAATGAATGTCCTAGAATAAGTAAATAAAGGACCGGAATAGGTTAGAGCTAGTGATAAACAAGAAATCCAACTGCTCAAGTCCAGTCTTGAAGAGATGCATAAGAATATGCAAGTGAGCAAACGAAAGACTATCCAACAATATGAGTTGATAAAACAACTACAAGACAAGGCCAGTTCCACTCAGAAAATGGTTGTGGATATAGCATTGTTTCAAGCTCAAGCATTGGAGGTGCTAAGGAAATTGGAAATATCTCAACAAAGCCTGCTCTCTAAAGTAAAAATCATTCAAAATCATTATCAAGTGATGGATGAAGCATTAAGTAACATTGTTTTAAGAGAGAGAGAGACTATCATTGCTCAAACTACCTTCCAAGAAGTGGTTATATCATCAACAAAAGAACGAAGAGCTATGGCATCTGGGTTGTCCATTTTAGAGAAAACCAGAGGTGATATTATACTAAATACTTGGGAGTCAAACATAGTGGAAGGTAGGAAAATGGCTAAGAAATTGAAAGAATCTTGTGAATAAGTTTTTTGTTCACTTAACAAAAAATTATTAAGCTTTGATAAAGAAGATAGTTATGGGACACTCGGTCAGATTAATATAGCCAAACATCAGCTTGACATTAAAACAAATATGGAAGACGCCCAAGCTGAAATATCACAGATAAAAAAGGTTGATATTTATCAGATAGATAGATGGCTAGTGAAGCCTAATCTACAACTACAGTCTATTATTTCAGAGGATAGACGAATAGAAGAGAGATTGCCTCAATTGGAAAAGAAATTATACATGTTTTAGGCTAATAATATAATAGGGTATTCTGGGTTGGTAGCTGAATTTGTGGGCAGGTGCATCAAATGTGTTGAGCAGGGAAAAGGTAGTACCTTTGGAAACAAATGAATACAATATGTCTACATTTTCTATTTTGGAGCTAGAAGACAGGAAGGAAAAATGTTCATACCAGCATAACGAGAAGATCAAGAAGATTGCAAATGAAAAGTTTCAGTTTCCATATTTTGTAATTTTAATTATTCTTAAGATAGAATAATTCCAACTGCTTGAGGTTGAGGAATTTTGTATAAATGCATATTTGAAAGAATGAAGAAATGGATGATTCTTGCCGGTTGTAATTGATAAAACTCTCCTCATTCAAGATTAATACAAGTGCAGACCATAGATTCCACATTTCGTCCAGTTTCAGTTATGTTTTCTTCTGTCTTTTCACATTCCATCATGTTTTATACAATTCTTTGATGAATGCCTAATCACAATTTAGTACAACATCTATTGTGGTTATATTTCTTTCAGTTATCTGATAACAAATCGACTTTCCTCTGTATTATCTATTAACAAATACAAGACCTGTGAGTTAGTTATATTACTATATTTTATTCTTCATTAAAGATTACATTATCTATCCTCTTCTTTTATAATGAAGTAACATTCTTTTGTATTTGATGTCTTTCTTTGTCTAACAGCTTTATGTTTTTCTCTCATTACATCCAATATTTTAAATTTTAACTCAGACACAAAAAACGGCCTCTGAGTTGTGTTGGCAGCCAACCCAATTTTTTCGATTACTCTCGAAAGCTGCCTACACCCCTTTGCGGTATCATGACAAATCATTGTCTCATTGTGCTAATGGACATGTGTCTCGTTTTTTCAACCATTACAATTCAATTTCGACTCAGTTTTCACAATTGCAAATGTGAAAACACCTATCTCGTTGATTATATTGTCGTCGTCTTTTTGATTTGTTGGTTGATACTTGATCACTGGTTTATCGTATGATTGATAAAGGTTTTACAAGACTT
>JASDQU010100687.1:60470-72321 GCA_032191745.1 Picea mariana
GAGGGCCAGGATATCCGTAGATATCCTGGAGCTAGGTTGTTTTTCCTAGTTGGCAGGGTGGACAGGAGGTTTTGGGCAATTATTTTCTGTGTTTGCAGGATTGGACTGTGTAGCAGGCAGCAGAAGGAAGGCAGGTAGCAGAAGGAAGGCAGCTGGCAACAGAGATAGCATCAGAATCAAGTACCTTGTTGAGTTATGTAATTATTTATTCTGCTATGGATTTATTTGATGAATCTAAACTGTTTAAGTTGCTGGTAAGCAGATTGATATCATGTTGATTAGATATTGTATTATGCTGTTAAAAAAAATAAATGCTCGTGAATATAACAATGTTAGATATATATATTGATGGGCATTACAATAACAGTGAGCCATATAGTCCTTTCTTATTACTCCAATTCTCGGAAATGGAACCAATAGTTAACACCTAAGGAGAGAAGAGACAGTAAAATCACCTAGTGCACACAGGTGCATCTAACACTTGCAGAGAAGAGACGAGGGTTAACTTAACAGTGGGGGTTATTCAAACACAGCAAGACAATGTCTCTTTCCAATCACCTAGGAGGTTAATAACTTTTGACAACCATTGACAGTGAGCCCACATACTTCATTATAACGGGAATGATAGGGGTAGTGTATGGAACCCTTTGCATATGGTATTCATTAGAAACACAGGCCTGTATTAATATTCTGGTGACCAAGATTGCACATTTTGGCAAGCTTTCGATGAAATATAGTCGGGAACGAGATATAACAATAGCTTGGGATTCGACAAAAGAACACACCACTGTTGGAAATTCCTCTGCAACTGCGCAAAGATTACCTTAATGACCGAGAGGAAACGAGTTAACCGACAGTGATATAGAACAAAAAACCTCAATCATCAATCCAGAGCCATATTGCACCACTGTTACTTATTATTCCACATAGACCCATCATAAAACTACACTGACCGAGCAAACAACCAACGCACAACTTAATAATACCCATTCTTTTGTTTGTAATTTCCAACATTTTACAGTCATCATAGAGAGCCATAACACCACATTTACACACAGTCGAAATTCTCAAGAATACACGGAATCCAAGCATCACTGAGCCATCATTTGGTTCATACAACAAAGAATACATCATGGATGGAGAGAAAAGAATCATACCTGTGGAAAAAATGATTAAATGGTGAGTTGGCCAAGCTTTCCCTTCCAAAAAACTGAAAATGTGGAGCTCCACAACCAACAGAGATAAATTGCAACAATGGAACAATGCTAGGGTGACAGGCGATACGGAAAGTATGGAGTGACGTGCAGTAAATGCACGTCGCTTCCATCACCTAGCCCCATTCAATTCAAAGTACGAGACAACCCAATAAGCATAACATTCACCAATAATCAAGCCATATAACCAATTCATAATCAATGTCAAACCATCGTGAGATTTGAGACGATATCCATTGCATAGTGTACGATCCAAGATAGTTTACACATTAACCCTTGCCATCACTCCACGCAATAATCCACATTAACAATGCTATATGTGGCTCCATTCAAATCTAATAAAATTCACATAGTCCATTAAGCAAACAAATATCATAACTGTTAGGACCAACACTTGTATTCCTTAGTTCTTTTATTCGAAATTTGCATGTAATCCTTTTACATAGTTTCTTTCCTTTTGTTATAACTTTAGAACCTTTTTCATATTTGGTTTCTTTGTTTTGATCATGCAACCATTCAATTATCCCTTGCATGTATGTGGCTAAGTAATCAATCATAAGAATTAGTAACAAGGTTATAACATAGCAACTGTAAACAACATGCTCCTCATACTCATAAAATTGTTCTATGTCGCAAGTGATTACCAAAAGCATTCCACAATAACGCATTATCCACTTATTATCACGCCAAATGAAACCAGACTGCATCATCAAAAAGGGAGGACCATGTACTCAACATCATAACGGTAGCAAAATATGTGTCATATGTCTCTCCTTGTGCCTCTAATTTACAAGGGGGTCCCACCTACTAGTATTATATTATTATCATAATTAAATAATAGCGTTTTTTAGCAATCCTTTGCAGGCGGAATTCATCATTGCAATTTTACTCGTCAACAAACTGGTGACTCCACAGGGAAATTTGTTTCCAACGGATTAAGAACTCGAAATGACTTGTTTCACAGACCAAGTAACATCAAATCAAGAAGATATAAATTAGAATGATTATGTAATAGGGGGGAGTGAGAGGATTTAAAGGAGTAATGACTTAGAATTTTGGGAATAACTCATAGAAAGTGTTAAGTATGAGGGGGTTTATCCCTATAAGAATAATCATTCAACTAAAAAGTATTCTTGACTTCCAGGAGAAAAATTTTCTAAACTTTCTCTTTTGAATCTTGAAATGGATGAAAGAAAAGTAAAGCAGAAGAGGGATAAAACCAACTATCTTATAAAACAACAGTTGAAGTATATAACAATTTCAATGATGTTTTCAAGAGGAACATCATGACAGATGTGTAACTCGATTTTTATTGATTAACAATACTTTGCAGAAGCATCGATGTGGCAAAATTGATCCAACATTTTATTTTGACAAGAAATGAAGTCAAAAAGAACACAAAACAAGAAATGTCATAGCAGAAATGAAACTGCGGAATTGAAATAAACAGAAATGAAGTGACAGAAATGTAAAAATAGAGATGTAAAAACAGAAATGAAGAACTATTAATGTAAAAGCATAAATGAAAAACTACTAATGTAAAAGAAGAAATGAAAAACTACTATAATATAGAAAATATTACATACAGCGTTAAACTTTTCAAGTTGGTTCCACATAATGCTTTAAGTGAGAACCATTAGTGTTGTAGGAAAAAAATCGCTCTTGTAAGTCCTTTAGAATGTAAGAATTTGTGCCCAAGACAAAAGCAATCTTAAAAGGACCCAGCCATAACTTTTGAAAATTTGAATTATTTTCTCTACTAGCATGAGTTGAATCCCACAATAGTACCTTCTCATTGACTTTAAATTTGACAGCTTTGACACTCTTGTTGAAATATTTTTTAACATTTTTTTGTCTTCTCTTTATATTATCCAAGGAAAACATACTTTGCTCCTCTAAAGCCAAAAGTGCATTCATTCTTTGAGAAACATCAGAAGAATTCAATTCTTCAACCTGTAGCATTAACCTTAAGGAGGAAAGTTCCAACTTAGTAGGCAGAATGGCTTCTTGACCATAAACAAGCTAGAAAGGAGTGAAACCAGTGCTTACCTTGGTGGTAGTGTGATCTTCCCAAAGGGCATAAGTGGGGAGTGTGTCACATTGATGAGGCTTATCTTCAATGAGCCTCTTTATAATCCTTACCAGATTCTTATTGGTAGACTCGTCCTTCCCATTACCTTGGGGATAATAAGTTGATGAGGTAAAATATTTAACCCCCAACTTAGCTAAAAATTGGGTCAACTTAGCAGAAATAAAAGCAGGACCATTGTCTGTAATAATTTCCAAAGGAAGACCAAATATGGAAAAAGTATTATTTTCAAGGAAAGAAATCACCTGCTCATCCTGCGAACACTTAAGCAGGACAACTTCAGTCCATTTTGTAAAATATTTTGTGGCTTTCAAGATAAAGACTTGTTCTGATGAAGATAGAAGATTAATAGGACCAATAAAGTCCAAACCCCATTTTGAAAAAGGAAAGTCCGGGAGGACAGGTTGTAAAGGAATGGTTGAAAGGCGTTCTTTCCTAGCAAATTTCTGACACTTGTCACGAGATCTCGAAAAAACATAAGAGTCAAGAAATATTGAAGGCCAATAATACCCTTTCCTAATAATCTTAAAAGCAATGCTTTTAGCAGAAAAGTGACCTCCTACATGGATAATACAATTTGAAGAATCATGAGTCTCTTACAACAATTTATGTGCTTCCTCATTATTCACACAATGAAGCAACATACCATCGGCAGATTTTCTAAACAAGAAGTCTCATATAATGATGTATTTAGCATATTCAAGACAGAGCCTTCTTCTTTGATGGGTATCTAATTTATCTGGACATCTTTGATTTTGCAAGTAGTAAACCAAATATTTATACCAAGTATGTTCAGACATAGGAAGGATTTGATTGTCAATGTAAAATAGTGTTGATAGAGAGCTATCATATTCATCAACTTCTTCACTAGTTTCAGCATGCTGAGCTAAGTGAAGGGCTACGTCACGTCCTTTGATGGTGTTAGAATTCATGATAGTTAGATCATGCTCCTGAATCTTAGAAAGCCAATGTGCAAGCTTCCCTAAAAGATAAGTATGTGAGAGAAAAAACTTGACAGCGAGTAAAGGGACTTTTACCAATGTGTGCTTACCTAAGATGAAGTGGCGAAATTTTTCAATGGCTTTAACCAGAGCGAAAGAATGCTTTTCAATAAAATAATATGTAAACTCATCATCAGACAAGATTTGACTCATGTAAGCCACTAGTTTTTCATTACCTTGGTTATCACATTGCATGAGGATAGCATAAACTACTTCCTCTGTGGCATTAGTATATATCATAAATTCTTTCACAAAATTTAGCTTCCAAGACCGATGCGGAACTGATCACTTTCTTGATCCCTACAAAAGCATTTTCGACATCATCTGTCCAAGAAAAAGAATGATCTTACTTAAGAATATTGTGAATTGGCTTGACCATCACAGCAAAATCAGGAACAAACCTACGGACAAAGTTAATAACACCCATGAAAGCTTCAACCTCCTTCTTGGAAGTAGGAGCAAGAAGATTTAGGATAACAATAATCCTTTCGGGATCAATGCTTATTCCTGAATCTGAGACAATGTATCCAAGGAGCTTTCCCTTGGTAACGTCGAAAATAGACTTAGAAGGATTTAGAGAAATGACAAATTTCCTGCATCGCATGAGAATATTTCTAAGATGACTGAAATGATCTAATCGGTTTTTAGAATACATAGTTAAGTCATCAAGATAAATCTGAATAATTTTACTGATCAAATCGTCAAAAGCTATTTGCATAGCTCTTTGAAAAGTATCACCTGCATTAGATGGTCCAAAAGGAATACGTTCACAAGAAAAGTGCCCCAACGAGTAATAAAAGTGGTTTTAAATCTATCTTCCATTTTTACCTTGATTTGATTATAACCAAAAAAACCATCAAGTAAGGACATCATCTGCGACCCTGCAACTTGTTGCAAAATCATTTCAATATTAGGGAGGGGAAAATGGTCTTTAACGCTGGCCCTATTCACTGCACGAAAATCAACGCATAATCTGATCTGACCTGTTGACTTCCGAACAGGAACCAAATTAGAAACCCACTCAAAATACTTAACAGGGAAAATTATCCTAGCATTCAAGAGTTTATCCTACTCCTTCTAAATAGTTGCTTCCAGTGCAGGGTTAATGGGTCTATGTTTTTTCCTAACCGTTTTTATGCCCTCCTTGATATGGATGGCATGTTGTATAATAGTAGGATCAAAACCACAAAGATCCTCAGAATACCACACAAAAACATCTTGAAATTCACCAAGTAGTTTAGTGAACTTCAATTTTTCTTCTTCAGAAAATTGGGCACCTATTTTAACATTCTTTGAAGACTCGGGTGTTCCAATTTTCAAGGAAATGGTTTCATCCACTTTCCTTTTTTACTCCTTTTCTTTATGTTTTTCTTTTTTGCCTACATCGCTCGATGAAAATGACCTTTCTAGAGGAGTCAAGCCTTTAGGAATTTTGTTATCTTCTATTGATATAATTTCCTTAGGATTATAAGGTTCATTTTGAATGAAAGCACAGATGCTCTCATCACTAGGGAAGACCTGCCATGACTCTATATTGTCAGGGATGTGCGAACAATACAAATATTGAAAGATACAATCAGGTCTTTGTGGAAGAAGTTGTCGAGTAGGAGAGGCTGCAAAAACAGCTAACATGTCATCCATTGAGTTAAATTCTCTTTTAACATGAGTAATGCTTGTTGGATTACTAAGAGGGGGGGTGAATCAGTAATAGCGCAATTATAAACATTTTTCTACAAATAGTCCAAGTGTTATATCAATGTAGAATTATTATACAATAATGAGCAATAAGAAATGAACAATCACACACATACACAATACACCAGTGTTTCACGTGGAAACCCAAATCGGGACAAAACCATGGAATTCTTTTTCTTATATGCCTTGAAGAATTAAATTCATTGGAAGCACCAACTTCCTTATTTTTCCCTCTGCAACTGGAAGGAGGCTCCAACCCCCTAGTTTCTCAGGCTACAACCTGAGGGAAGCTCCAACTCCCCAATTCTCTAGCTACAACCAGAAAGAGGATACAACCCCTTATGTTCTTCGGCTACAACTGGAAGGTGGATACAACCACCTGTCCTTGCCCCGTCCAACCACCCTGAAATAGAAGTACAATGATGGAACCACTATCACACTATCACTGTGAGATATACCGTTGTAAACCTGTACCAATAAATCTGAACCATGCATCAACGATGCATCAACCTATACCTAAACCTGTAATCAACATGTACCATAAACAAGTGCATCAACCATGCACCAACCTGTACCATAAACAAGTGCATCAACCATACACCAAGTATGTACCAATCATGTGTCAAGTACTCATCAACTATGACTCATCAATATGTACCAACATCATCAACTATACACCTCATGTATGTGCCAACTCATCAACTACTTGTCTCAACCATGTACCCAACTTGTACCTCAACCAAAAGCCCTCATCAATTTCATCATCCAAATATGATTTCTAACTCTATAATAGACCTGGTTTATATGATCACATACCTGCAACCCTTCCTTAACTTTAAACAACAAGAGACTAGCATGTTCATCAAACTTTTCTTTAGTCTCACATGACTAGTTTTGAATTAGTCAACAACCCTAATTTGGAATAATCATAACTTTGTACCTGTAATCAATAAAGATCTGAAACTGATATACAATTTTCGTCAATGTGTTTTGTGCAATTCCACCAGGTTTCAGTACTTGGAACCTCTCAGAAAAGGAGTTATAGAAAAAATGGCATACCTTGCTGAATTCTGGCTTATTCTAGAAAGCGACCTTGTAGAGCATGCCCCGCGCGGAATATTTTTTGAATAGATATGAAAATTTTACACAACATACTACAGACTTTACTCTAACCAACACATTTTTTCTTACTTAATTTAGATCTGTTGTGAAGAAGTCATGACGTTTTTACCTGAAACACTTGTTTTTGACTAGTTTCAGGACTAGCCACAAACCCTATTTTCCACGGAGTGTAACTCCAAAATACAACGACCCACAAAATGAGTTTTTTTAAAAAGATACTTGGATATTTTTCCTCAATGTCATAGAAATTTCACAGTCTGAATCATTCTATAAAAAAAATTATTGCAAAAATGGTGAGATGACCTGTAAATAACATACCTTAGAAAGCATCATCAAAAGAAATTATCCGTCCTTGAATTCCGGCCTTCTTTTCTTCACCTTCCCTCATAAATTCAACTTAGATATCCTTTGGTTACCTTAGACACCTATAGGTATTCAATATTCTCAAGTGTGTCTTAAATGAGAGAGTCTTTCCTTTTATTTATACTCTCCAAGTAGCTTCCTTAAAAACATCTTCTAGGTCACTTTGCTCACTTTCTTTATTTTAGGGTTAACCCACTTCTAATTTCTCCATTAAATTTATTATTTAAATAATTTATTTTATATTCACTTTGAATTATAGTACACTCATCACTTCACTTTATTATTTACCTTCTAAAATCTCTTAAACCACTTTGACTACTTTGACCTTTTGGGGCTTATAGATGACATAAGAGGGTCATCCAACTTCATAAGGCCATAACTCTCAAACCGTGAGGAGTTATGTGACGTTCCACATACCACCAGAAATGGAATGACATGTACCATCCATATAGAATAGTATTACCTGGAAATATATCAAAACTCATACCATTATTCATCAAACAAACTTGGGTCCATTACCCAAACCTGGGTTCCCCCAACTTCTCATGGCTATAACTCTCTAACCGTGAGGAGTTATGCGACATTCCACATGCCACCAAAAATGGCATGACAATAACTATCCATATAAGATAGTTTCACTGTCAAATTCACTAACCTTGATCTCATTATTCCACAAATAAACATGGGTTCTCTAACCATACTTCTATGATAACTTAATCTGCAAAGTGTCTTCCCGTGAGGGCTTTCACCATAAGGGGACCACTTTGGATTTCATCCATTTGTACTTATTATCAACCATGACGAGATATTAATGAGTCATCTTTACATCAAAAAAAATTTAGTCCATTACCCAAACCTTTGTGCTACCGGGTTTTCTTCAAGGGTTGACATCAATGACAACCAACCTTAATCAACAATCTCCCCCTTTGGCATTGATGGTTACACTTTGATGCAATACTGAAGTCATATCACTCATGCTCTCCCTAGAACCGTGCCTCCGTCCTCTGCATATTTTTTACCATTGCTCCCCCTAGAATCATGCATGTTTCCTCTGCATCTGATAAATCTCTCCCCCTTTGTCATCAATGGAAAAGGTATATTTCCATCCGAGGCTTCTCCCCCTAACTGAACTTTCCTCTTTATGGTGCTTCCTCATGTACATATAAGACATATAAGATAAGCATTCAAAAGCATTCATTTTGGAGTAGAAATAACTCCAAGTCTCTGACGAAGATATTCAAAGGCTTCTCGTGGAATTGGTTTTGTAAAAATGTCTGCCACTTGTTCTTTTGTTCCCACATACTCAACTCTGATGTTATTTTTTGCAACCTTCTCTCGTAGAAAGTGATACTTAATTGGAATGTGCCTCGTCTTGGAGTGCATCACCGGGTTCTTTGAGATATTGATGGCGCTTGTATTATCACAATATATTGGAATGGGCTCATCATACTCAACCTATATATCTGTCAGAGTTTGTTTCATCCAAAGAACATGTGTACAACATGATGTTGCTGCAATATACTTTGCCTCGGCTGTAGATAAGGATACTGATGATTGTTTCTTGCTTATCCATGATACTAAACACTCACCCAAGTAGAATGTTTCTCCACTAGTGCTTCATCGGTCATCAATACAACCTGCCCAATCTGCATTTGTGTAGGCAACAATTGATAGATTCTTTCCTTTTGGATACCATAATCCAAACTCTTATGTTCCTTTGAGATATCTGAAAATCTGCTTTACTGCTAATACATGTGATTCCTTTGGTGCTACTTGAAATCGTGCCACTTGTCCGACTGTCTGCATTACATCTAGTCTGGATGTTGTCATATATAGTAGGATGTCAATCATTGACCTGTATTGTCTCTGATCTGTAGACTTTGAATCATCATCTTTGCTCAACTTGCAACTGGTTTGGATGGGAGTGATAACTGGTTTGCAATATTACATTTCAAACCTCGTTAGCATTTCTATGATATACTTGGTTTGAGAAATAAAAAATTCTTAGTTTATTTGACGTATCTGAAGTCCCAGAAAGAAGGATAGTTCTCCAAGTAATGACATTTCAAATTCATTATGCATATCTTTTGCAAATTTCTAGCTTAACATGTCATCATCACTACCAAAAATAGTATCATCAACATAAACTTCAATTAATAAAATATTACCTTGACTTACCTTGATGTAGAGGTTGTTGTCTGCACTTCCTTTTATGAACCCTGCCTATTGCAGATACTTATCCAGTCTAGAGTACCATGCTCTAGGATCCTGTTTTAGACCATACACGGCCTTATTTAGTTTACACACATAATCTGCATTCTCTGACAACTGAAATCCTTCTAGTTGTTCAATGTAGACTTCTTCTTCAAGTTCCGCATTCAGAAAAGTTGATTTTACATCCATTTGACACATTTTAATATTTTTGGCGCATGCATAAGCTAAAAGCAAACAGATTTCTTCCATTCTGGAAATTGGGGAAAATGTCTCTTCAAATTTGATTCCTTCAACCTGTGCATATCCTTTACATACCAATCTAGATTTATTCCTTGTAACTTGTCCATCTTCATTCAATTTATTCCTGAAGACCCACTTTGTGTCGATCACATTCTTATTATTTGGTCTTGGAACTAGTTCCCAAGTGTCATTTTTCTCTATTTGATCCAATTCTTCATCCATGGCCTTTTTCCAAAATTCATCCTTGTTGACTTCTTCAAAACAGTTTGGTTCAATTGTGGATGAGAGTGCTAGGTGTGTTTGTTCTGGTGAATGGATTCTTCTTCTAGTCTCAACTCCTGCATCTTTGTTTCTGATAATATGTTCTGAAGGATGATTCTTCTGTACTCATTTACTGGGTGTCTTTGGAGACACTTGTTGAACTTGCTCTCCTGCTTCTGTTGGATTATCTTCATCTTCCTCTTCTACTTCTTTTTCATCTTCTGATTCTTCTTCTAAGGGTTGTTTCATTGATTCATTTTCTTCTTCCTTTGATTTTGGTCTGCATGTTTCATCAATTGTCACATTGATGTTTTCCACAACTTTGTTCAATCTTAGATTGTAACACTTGTATGCTTTTCTTGTACTTGAGTAAATAACAAGTACTCATTTGTCCACGCGAGAGTCAAACTTTTCCATTCCGCCATCTTCTCTTTTGATATAGCATTTGCTTCCAAAAACTATGAAGTTCTTTACATTTGTTGGTCTTCCTTTCCATAGTTCGTAAGGAGTTTTGTCAGTGTTGTTTCTGATCATTACTCTATTTTGAATGTGAACTGATGTATGCACTGCCTGTGTCCAAAAAATATCTGTCAATTTTGAATTCATTAGCATTGTTCGAGCCATTTCTTGTATTGTCATGTTCTTTCTTTCAACAACTCCATTCTGTTAAGGTGTCCTAGCAACGAATAATTGCATTTTTATTCCACGATTGTTGCAGTAGTCCATAAATTCTTTTGAGGTGAACTCTCCTCCATTATCAGATCTCAAGCATTTGATTTTGGAATCCATTTCATTTTCAACCATTTCCTTGTAGATCTTGAAGTTTTCAAAAGCTTTTGACTTATTCTTGAGAAAGCAAACTGCAGTCATTATTGTATAATCATCAACTAATAACATAAATTATTTCTCACCTTTTAAGCCCTTTGTTCTAGTTGGTCCAACTAGATCAGTATGCACAATTTCCAGTGGTCTTGTTGTTGAATATTGATTTGAACATGGTCTTTGTTTTCTTTCCTTGTTGACAATGCTTGCATAAAGTGTTGGTTGGTTTCATGATCTAGGGCATTTCTCTGACTGCTTCTATTTTGTTGACTTTGACAAGGTTATCAAAATGTATGTAACCCATTCTTTTGTGCCATAACCAACTTTCATCTTCCTTTCCTAGACAACACTTTTCATTTCCAATTTCACTTAACACATATATGTTTCTTGAATTTCTTGTAGTTGTAGTGACCAATTTCTCTGAACCTTCTTTTCTTATCTCACACTTTTGTGAATTGAAAGTAACTTTATGACCTTGGTCACACATTTGACTCACAATTAGAAGATTATGTTTCATATCTTCTACTAATAGAACATTTTCTTCCTTTTCATTCTTGTTCCCAATTTGGACTATGCATTTTCCAATGATTTTGGTTGAATCATCATTTCCGAAGGAGACTGATCCATCTCTATCACCTATCATGTGTTTTGAACACCCATTGTCAACATACCAACCATGTTTCTTCTTCTTAGCTTGTAGAGCGATTGTGCATTCTTCATTGCTATATTGATCTTGCTTCCTTATCCATGTCATTTTCTGAGGTTCATGTCTGTGACTATTGTTATTCTGTTAAGGTTCTTTAGGAGGGACTGTCATTCTACAATCTTTG
>JASDQU010100687.1:72341-136029 GCA_032191745.1 Picea mariana
CCCATTGTCAACATACCAACCATGTTTCTTCTTCTTAGCTTGTAGAGCGATTGTGCATTCTTCATTGCTATATTGATCTTGCTTCCTTATCCATGTCATTTTCTGAGGTTCATGTCTGTGACTATTGTTATTCTGTTAAGGTTCTTTAGGAGGGACTGTCATTCTACAATCTTTGTCCACGTGTCCAAAATTGTTACATTTGTAACATTCCACTTTAGTGCTCAAAGATTCAAACATGTTGTAACTTCTTCTCTGTGTTTCACTAGGTCTTCTTGAATAACCCCTTTGTGTATGACTCTCAAAGTTGTTATTGTTCATGTTGTTAGCTCTGCAATTCACAGCTTTATGTCCAAAATTATTACATGCATAACATAAACCAAAAAATATAGTTTGATACCTGGGAGTTGAGGATCTTCTGAAGGGAGGTGCTCTTATAAATCCTTCTTCTTCTTGAAGCCTATCTGTTGGTTGTTGATTCTGAAATATGACTCTTCTTGGTGGAGGAGTATCCCTATAATCTTCATTGTATATCCTTCTATCCCCTTTGATTGTTTCTGCATAGCTTTTTTTATATGTTTCTTGCTCTGTTGTTTTGGAGATTGATCCCTTTTCTTTCTGATTGTATCCAAGTCCAGTCTTGTCAAGATGAGATTTTTGACTGATGATAATGTCATCCAACACTTTTGAGCTATTCTGCATATTTTTCTTTTGAATATCCTTTCTTAGTGTGAAAATCTCTGCTTCCAAGTTTCCAATGATCCTGTTCTTTTCTTCTATCTTTTCTTTGAGTGCTTCTTCAATTATTTTATCTTATTCTATTTGAACCTTTAATTTTGTGATGATTTTTTCTAGTTCTCGGGTGTCTTTTTTCTTGTCTAGTTTTGCTTGTAGTTTCTTGTTTTTCTTCTTTTCTCCTCTGATAACTTCTATGGCACACATTAATTTGTATCGATATTCAACTTTTGTCTCTTCAATTTCTTCTTTGAATTCTTCATATTCTTCTTTGGCTTCTTCATATTCTTCTTCGAAGTCTTCTTTGTCGGAGTCTTTTACTGCCATGAATAGAACTCTTCTTGTCTCATTGTCACTGACTTCATCTTCATCTGATGATGAGATGTCTTCTTTGGTGCATAATATTTGCTTGAAAACTTTCTTTGTAGTTCTTCATTTATATGAGTTTTTTCCTTTTGAGTAACCTTCATCATTTCTCTTTTTCTTATGAGGACATTTGTTAGCAAAATGACCAATACCATCACAATTAAAACAAATTAAAGGAAGCTTACCTCTATACCGACCATTGGTTCCCTTGTTCAGTCTTTTGACGAAGTTGTCCACTTCTTCATCATCTTCTGAGACATCATTGTTGTTGCTATATTCTTCTTGTTACTTTTTCTTTCGCTTTGATCTTTTGGATGCTTTGAAGGATTCTTCTTTTACATCTGGATTTTCTTGTTCAGTTATCATTTCATATGTTGTGAAGATTCCATGCAGTTCATCCATGCATATTGATTTTAGATCCGATCTTTCTTCTAGTGTTGATATCTTAGGGTTAAATCTCATAGGAAGAGATCTTAGTACATTTTGAACAATTACATATTCTTCAATTTCTTCTCCCAATCCTATGATTGCATTCATTGTTTCATCGACTCGTAAGAAGTAGGCTGTAACATTCTCATCTTCCTTTATTTTTAGTTGTTCGAACTGAACTCTGTAAGGTTGAAGCTTTATTGCTTTGACTTTTGTATCTCCTTCATAAATATTTCAAAGATTGTCCCAAATCTATTTACGGATTTACAATGTGTAAATTTGGTGAATACCGTATCACTGAGACCATTCAAAAATGATTTTTTGGCTTTGGAATTATTCTCACCGAGTTTCACTGCTTTGTCATTTGTTGGTGGAACTATTGGTGTTGTGTATCCATCTAAAATTGATTGCCAAACTTGAAATCCCTGATCATGTATATATGTCTTCATCCTTATGCTCCAAAAAACATACTTATGTCCATCAAACTGTGGTATTCCATTTTTATACAAGTTGGTACTCTCCATGATCTACCTTTCAGTGGTTAAACTGATTTTTGAAGGACCCTGCTCTGATACCAATTGTTGGATTACTAAGAGGGGGGATGAATCAATAATAGCATAATTATAATATTTTTTCTCCAAATAGTCCAAGTGTTATATCAATGTAGATTTATTATCCAATAATGAGAAATAAGAAATGAAAAATCACACACATACACAATACACCAGTGTTTTATGTGGAAACCCAAATCGGGAGAAAACCATGAAATGATTTTTCTTATATGTCTTGAAGAATTACATTCATTGGAAGAACTAACTTCCTTTGTTTTCTAGATGCAACTAGAAGGAGGCCCCAACCCCCTAGTTTCTCAGGCTACAACATGAGGGATGCTCCAACTCCCCAATTCTCTGGCTACAACCAGAAGGAGGCTACAACCCCTTATGTTCTCCGGCTACAACCGGAAGGTGGCTACAACCACTTGTCCTTGCCCCGTCCAATCGCCCTGAAGTAGAAGTAGAATGATGGAACCACTGTCACACTATCACTGTGAGATATACCGTTGTAAACCTGTACCAATAAACCTGAACCATGCATCAACCATGCATCAACCTATACCTCAAATTGTAATCAACATGTACCATAAACAAGTGTATCAACCATGCACCAACCTGTACCACAAAAAAGTGCATCAACCATGCACCAATTATGTACCAATAATGTTTCAAGTACTCATCAACTATGACTCATCAATATGTACCAACATCATCAACTATAAACCTCATGTATGTGCCAACTCATCAACTACTTGTCTCAACCATGTACCCAACTTGTACCTGAACCAAAATCCCTCATCAATTTCATCATCCAAATATGATTTGTAACTCTGTAATAGACCTGGTGTATATTATCACATACCTTAAAACCTTCCTTAACTTTAAACAACAAGATACTAGCATTTTCATCAAACTTTTCTTTAGTCTCACATGACTAGTTTTGGATCAATCAACAACCCTAAGTTGGAATAATCATAACTTTGTACCTGTAATGAATAAATATATGAAACTGATACACAATGTTATTCAGTGTGTTTTATGAAATTCCTCCAGGTGTCACTACTTGGAACCTCTCAGAAAAGGCGCTATAGAAAAAATGGCATACCTTGTTGAATTCTAGCTTATTCTAGAGAGTGACCTTGTAGAGCGTGCCCCGCACGGAATATTTTTTGAATCGATCTGAAACTATTACACAGCATACTAAAGAATTTAATATAACTAAAAAAAATTTTCTTACGGAATTTTTATCTGTTATGAAGAATTTATGACATTTTTACCCGAAACACCTGTTTTTGACTAGTTTCGGGACTAGCCACAAGCCCTATTTTCCACGAAGTGTAACTCCAAAAATACAATGACCCACAATATGAATTTTTTACCACAGATACTTGGATATGTTTTCTCAATGGAATAGAAATTTCACGGTCTGAATCATTCTAGAAAAAAAGTTATTGCGAAAATGGTGAGATGACCTGTAAATAACATACCTTAGAAAGCATCATCAAAAGAATTTATCCTTCCTTGAATTCCGACCTTCTTTTCTTCAACTTCCCTCAGAAATTCAGCTTAGATATCCTTTTTTTACTTCATACACCTATAGGTATTTAATATTCTCAAGTGTTTCTTAAATGAGAGAGTCTTGCCTCTTATTTATACTCTCCAAGTAGCTTCCTTAAAAACATCTTCTAGTTCACTTTGCCCACTTTCCTTATTTTAGGGTTAACCCACTTCTAATTTCTCCATTAAAATTATTATTTAAATAATTTATTTTGTATTCACTTTGAATTATAGTACACTCATCACTTCACTTTATTATTTATCTTCTAAAATCTCTTAAACCACTTTGACTACTTTGACCTTTTGGGGCTTCTAGATGACATAAGAGGGTCCTCCAACTTCGTAAGGCCATAAATCTCAAACTACGAGGAGTTATGTGACGTTCCACATACCACCAAAAATGGAATGATATGTACCATCCATATAGAATAGTATTACCTACAAATATATCAAAAATCATACCATTATCCATCAAACAAACTTGGGTCCATTACCCAAACCTGGGTTCTCCAACTTCTCATGGACATAGCTCTCTAACCGTGAGAAGTTATGTGACGTTCCACATACCACCAGAAATGGAATGAAAAGAACTATCCATATAGGATAGTTTAAATGAAAAATTCATTGACCTTCATCTCATTATTCCTCAAATAATCATGGGTTCTCTAACCATACTTCTAGGATAACTCAATCCGCAAAGGGTCTTCCCGTGAGGGATTTCACCATAAGGGGAAAACTTTGGAGTTCATCCATTTGTACTTCTTATCAACCATGACAAGACAATAATGAGTCATATTTACATCAAACAAACTTGGGTCCGTTACCCAAACCTTTGTGCTACCGGGCTTTCTTCAAGGGTTGACATCAATGACAACCAACCTTAATCAACAATGTTGAAAGATAGCAAATTCAAGATAAGTGCCCAAATAGTTTGGGTATAACGTTTCATTAACTGGTTGCTAGGAGTATATATCTTATGTACAAGGTTTACAACAAGTTCGGAATCCCCAAAAACTTTGAGGTGACCACAACCCAGATTATAGGAATTTTCAATGCCTAGCAGTAATGCTTCAAATTCTGTGACATTGTTTGTGCATGCAAACTCTAACCTATAGGAAAAGATATGAATCTTACCCACAAGAAAGTACAAGATAATACTAGCTCTATTTCCTTCATTGGAGCATGAACCATCAAAGTGCATATGCCACATCCCATCCTCTAAATCAATTTTTTTGAAGGGACTATTGTCCTCATCTACAAAGATGGAATACACTCCTAGGTCCTCCTCGATATAATTCACATTAGGATGTGGGACACTTTCTATGTAAGGTGAAGTTCTCCCCTCCCTTAGGAATATGATGTTTTTACCATTCTAAGGAACAGATAAGTGTGTGTCATCGAGTGAGAGGTATCCACTTGTCAAATCTTGTCAATCTCTTCCTAAGATGATCGAGTAATTACTCACTGGCATATATATTACCTGAATATTAAGGGTTGTCCTTATTTCAGGATGCACGCACAAAACCAAGTTCATGTCCTTGATTTCACCTATGGTCGTTTTTTGTAAACTATTATAAGAGAGCATGCTTCTGTCATTTTCATTTGTACAAGACAAGCCTAGCTCTTCCATAATAATTTTTGACATTACACTTGGGCCCGAACTGTCGTCAATGAGAAAAGAATGGGAAATCTTGCCCATAATATTTACAGAAATATAAAATGGGGGGTTTTTTACAGGGTTCCTAAAGTTATGTACACCTACTTTATTACAGATGAATCCTCTTCATCTACCTCTTCAGAGAGGTTGGATACAATGGAATTTTTTCCTTCCATGAAATTTTTCAGATGCTTATGTTGCTCAGGGATAGCAGCCATGTCTAGGAGGGTAGCATCTACTTTAATGTTGGCCAACTGATTTAGAATGTTGTATTTGGAAGAGGAAGAGGAGAGGTAGTTCCTTGACTATCAAGAGCCTTAGAAACCTTAACAGTAGCAGCTGGTGAAGATGATTTTGGGCTAGAAGAAGTGCGAGGAGGATCACATTTTCTTTTTGGAGCATAGGATTTATTCCTAGTATTTATGATCATCACATTCTCTGGCTTTGCAAAATCTAGAACAACATTGGTAGTTTCAGGTCTCTTACCAAAGATTTTATCTCTAGCATTCCTCTTTAATTCACATGTACTTTCCTCATGGTGTTCCTCTCAAAAGTTACACCAACTACGAGGCATGATAGCTTTAGGTTGAAAGTTATTTTCATTAAGATTCTTTTAAGGTGGTGAAGAAGAAGATGAAGCCCCATGGGTAAGAGAGGAGACATTTCCTTTCTGATCATATGCTATTATTCTATTATTCATGTCTTGTACAAGCTATAAGAGGGCGAACATATGCCTCTGTTTAACTGAGTCTCCCTTAGAAAGACATGTCCTTTAAATCTGTTCTTCATACTCTAAACAAGTATGCATATTCGAACCAAGGTTATCAATGGCCTTTTCTTCAAGCCTATGAAGGTAGGGGGAAGGTAATGCATTATAATAATGCATGAAAGAGGCTTGGTTCTGAGGGAGAATGAGTTCATGGATTTGGTTGTATAACTTAGTGAAACATAAGTTAAAAGACTTGATAGTTTCACTATCTTTATAAGAGATGTTATCGTATTCCTTTAACTGCTCGGATGGGCTTTTGGATTTTCCATAGGTTGACTTGAACCAATAGACTAACTCCTCCCAAGTAGAAATAATCTTAGGAGGAAGGTCAAAGAGATCGTTCGTTGCTTTCCCTTGAAGGGAATTCACAAATAAGCACATACAAGTGTCATTATCATTGGCTCATATGTTATGACAGGCATTCGAAAATGCCACCAAGTGTTAATTTGTAGTGAATGTGTTATTCCCAGAAAACTTGAGGAGATTCTCTTTGAATTTGGGAAGAGACTGAGTGGCAGGTGATAAATTTAGTGGAGAGGAAACATGCCACGGAGTAGTGGTAGTGTCTTCCTCAAATTGGAAGAGACCATACTTTTTAATGACCTTGGCAGGGTTTGTAGTTGACTGGACTGGAATTTGATGGCTATACAAAATGTCAATCATTAAAGAGGTTGAAGGTTGAGATGAAGAATCACCTCTAGTGCCACCAGAACCACCACTAGACACCATTTTGTGAACGAAAGGTAAGGAATAGAAAGATGAACTGGATAAATCAAACAAATTTCTCCTTAGAGTACTTTGTTGGATGATAAAATAATGTTTCTTCTTCCTATTTCAGCAATAGGATTAATCTCAGGTGAAAAAACTCTTCTTCTCCTAGAGATACAAGGGTTTAAGGACATGAAAAGAAGACCCAATTGTAGGAAAAAGAAAGCTAAAGTTGATTCCTAGGTTGTCTTTCCCTAGCTTCCCAACGTTCTTGGACATTTATGTCGTGTTCAACTACTGCCCATGAGCATTCAAGATCAACCCGGGTATTAGCAGTCTCTAATATGGTATTAAAAACTTTTAAAGCAATGATGGTATGATCCTTAAGACCAGGCTCAATATTGGGATGCCTTGCAATAGATACAGTCATGAAGAAAAGAAACAGTCAACGAAAAGATATCAGAAATACAAATATATTCAATGAAATTCAAGCATATAATCAACCAGAGAGATATTGGAGATCTCCCTGGTATGGTCCCCCAATAAATGTTGAGGGAAAGATATACAATTATCTTACTCAAGCATTTTCCGATATTTCTTGGCTAATACAAGATATTCGGGAATGTTACCCTATGTTTATAGCCTCAAAAAAATGTTTCTCAATCCACAAGTATTAATCACAAGGGGTTAGTCTAATTATTTAATAAAAGATTATTGCAAAAAAGTATAACATTTTTATACCATTTTCTGAATAATACATATGCAAAAGGTAAATGTGGAGACAAAAGAAAAAATACCAAGTCACATATCAACACAGATGAAATGGAAAATAAATCACTTATTTCATTCCAAGAAATAAAAAGAGTCGTTCTCTTTACAAAAATCCCTGAGGAAGTTTGGACCAAAGTCAAACTTAGATATCCCCGATGAAAACCATACAAAAGGACTTTGACAAGAAGTAAAAACTGAACATTAAAATATGGATCAGCTTGCCACAGATTGTTTCCCACTCGACTCCGCACAATATCCTTTATCAGTCATGAAATTTAATTCATAAACTGACAAGTCTACACAGACTATCAAAGATAGATCAACACCTCTGAAAACAAGTGTCTGAATGATGTAATTCAGCTTTGAATATTGTTGTCTACAATAGGACCCTGTTGTCATAAAAGAGAATTGGGCTTTTAATGAATTGAAGAATGAATGAAAATTGAACTATCTCAATAAAACTCAAGATAAAACCATAATATGGTTTCTCCTTCTATTATCCCCTTTTTCCTCCTCCTCCTTTAGCTTTTATACATTCCAAATTAGTTGAAGTAGTTCAACCACTTCATTTAGTTAATTTAACAAAAACTCAACTAACTTTTAGTTTGGGGGAAGAATTAATATAATAATAATAATAAGGGTCTTTTAATAAATAATAACTAGTAGGTGGGACCCCTTGTAACTCCCTTTAATTTATTTAACAAAAATAAGCATAACTAAACAATAAATCAGACACTTCCCTCCTTGTGGATCCCATAATCATTTGCATAATTTGAAAATTGAATATCAATGATATTTCAAATCATATCCAAACATATAATATCCAAAATATCCAAAAATAGTATGTTGTCCAAAAACTTTAGCAGTACATTGTTCTTAATAAAAAATAATAATAAAATCTACTCAAAAACCGTATTTGCCACTTTGGGAGGAAATTTTCCCT
This sequence comes from Picea mariana, assembly GCA_032191745.1. Taxonomy (NCBI): domain Eukaryota; kingdom Viridiplantae; phylum Streptophyta; class Pinopsida; order Pinales; family Pinaceae; genus Picea; species Picea mariana. Next base: position 80,828 of record JASDQU010100687.1, read on the forward strand.
TTGTTATTGTTATCTCCTTTTGATTTTCGTGAATTAACCTTAAGCTGTGTGAAACCTTTAGGCTTGATCTCATTGATGACATTAGAACAATCATCTTTCAAGTGCATGTGGGATGAAACAGATTTGGCTGAATCACTTGAGGAGGAGGAGGGGAAAACAACAGCTTTTCCTTTGTCATGCATGTGGTGGGATTCAGTTTTGAGTCTTTTTCTTGTGTGGGAGGACTATCTAGGTGAGTGTGAAGGGGCTATCTGGACATTTGGGTTAAGAGGTGGAGGAGGAGTAGGTAGAGACAGATTTGGCCAGCCACGATGTTGGGAGATTGTTGGGTGAACAATCTCCTATCATCTGTCATTTTCAGAGACTTCATATTGCAATGAAACATGAGGGGGAATAGGGATACCAGGGACATGTTGGGGTGAGAAGGGAGGCCTCTATGTTCTAGGTTGGACTACCCCTTTTCCAATCCAATTGAAAAATCCAGCTTGGAAGAATTGGTTTAACTCTTGAGGATTTGCATCAAAATGTATCGAGAACCTTGGCCTTCTAGGCCCTCTGTTTCAATTCCCTCTACCCATGACATTTTGGCCATGGCTTCCTCTGTTGAATAATCTCATCTTGTATGCAATGTTTATTAGCAACTAGCTTCTTAAACAAACCATACATGACATCTCTTAATATGAAACAAAGTTTGGCTTAGAAATCACATCAGACCCATGCAATCCAATCCATACAATTCATTTAATAATTTTCAATGAGCAGGGGGTGAATAAGGGTTATGGGATATCTGAGGGGGTTGTATTGAGCAAAAAAGTGAGAAAATGAAAGGCAGTAAGAACATGATTATTTCTCAACAATTCATTAAACAATCGATTGTGCAACAATAACCAAATCATATCAGTTGTGATCCATCACTGTGTTATTTCTTAATCATTGTAATACAGAGTTTTAATGTAATTTTAAGAACAGAGCGTGCAAAATGAATCTGGGATTTGTGAGGGGATTTGTATTGAGCGAAAAAGTGAGAAAATGGAAAGAAATTTGATGGATATTGTTCATAAAACAAATTAAATAAATCATGCAATCATAACTCTGTTCAAAATTAATCCAAAAAGCATCCACTTCCAAAAACAACATTCATTGTTCCTCAATTATACAAAACTGCTTGATGTTTAAACAAATAAATTTCCCAAATTCCTTAATCTATAACAGTCTGAGCAATTATAACTTATAAAAACCTTTCCCATTCAACAGTATTGTTTATTATAATGTTGATCCCTTCTTTTGTTTTCTAAAAATAATCAAAACATGCACAGCAATATGCTCAACATCTATCCCCGATAATCCATAATGCACCACGATAAGTAATCAACGGTCATTGTTCACCAATCAACAATTGGGCCCAATTTAAAAATACACATGTATCTTTTCAAAATGTGGACAGACTTAAAAGCATGACTGATAATACACAGGACTTCAATCAAGTAATCTACAAAATCTTGAAACAACAACAGTCAGCCCAACATAAACCCTGAGCTTGATCTCTGTGGGTATAACTTCTTTTTTAATCAGTTTATAGTTTGTGCGATGTTACGCATATAACCAATCATAATGAGCTAACAGAACTCGATTTACACACAGGCATCATTTTTTGCCTTGCCAGATCCCTAATCGGGCTTAGTAAAATTCACACATGTGTCTTCTTATGCAGTCAAGACCACACTGGATTAAACATAGTGAGTGAAACCATAACGAAATAGGAAGACAGTCCTCTACTGTAAGAAACCTCTTGTTTTCATTCTTATTTTTTCAAACAATTTTATCATAGAAGGACCAGACAGAAAATCGACAAGAGAGCATGTGTCTTTCAAGACTTCCATAACCATTTAATTGATAACCAATACTTTACAACCCCGGAAGGTGCCCGAGGAGAGAAAAGACAAGTTAGAGTCTAAATTGGTCTCTGTCAAAAACAAATGCGGGGAGGAAAATTATCGCTCATCAGACATTTTCTTCAAATACTTTTATGAGCGTGAAAAGAACAAGGTCGCTTGGCTATCTTTTCATGTTTAGGGAGCTTGAAAAGAGATTAAAGGACACTCCATAGGGTTCGTTTTTTGTATTACCAATGCGAGTTCGAAAAATGACAAAAGGTTACTCGATTTCATTCTCATGGTTTCATGAGCATGAGAAAGAATTAAGACTGTGCTCGGAGTTTTTCCTAAAAAAACCCTAAAAGCATATGTTCATAAGAAAAAACACACAAAAATAATAAAAAATGGTGGACCTATGTCAAACGTCTTGTCCTTAGATCTGTCAATCTATAATAGAAAACACTTTGTAAAGTTGGTTAGACCTTAGGGCATGGGTAAAATATAAAAAATATTTTAATTTTGCAATAAAATATGGTAAAAAACAATAAAATAGGCCAAAACAACCCTTCTACCATTTCATTTGCAATTTTACCCAAATAGCGCCCAAAACCCTCTTTTTCTCCCAAATTTCAACTGTCAATTTTGGAGCGCCTGGTGGATCATTTCGCAAACCGTCTCCGTCAAAAAGGTAATCTTCTGCCTCTTTATATTTTCATGGTTTAAGTTTTTTTTATTGGTTTATTATTGAGTTTGGGTTGGTTTTTTGGGGGTACATGCGCTTTCAAACCGTCACAGGCCCACGGTATCGTGAACTGCCATGATATGGAATCATCATAGGGGGCTCAAAGACAGTGTGTGACGACATCTCTTTGCATGAAAGAAAATCCCTGCGACGACCTTAACTCAACTTTTGAAAAGATATAATGAGCTAGGAAAACTTCCAAGAAATGATTTTTTTATGATTCTAATGCTCTTTTGATGTTACTTGGCAGGTTTTCCGTGGTCAAAATGCTTGAGTGGAGAGAATGGGAGCATGAGGAAGAAGACTATTTTGTCGGGAATGACCCAGGCACAGTTATGGCACTTAGGCAATGTGGATTACTCAAGTTCTTCAAAATTCAGGGCATGAGAGCCCAACTTAGATTGCTAGAGCATCTGGTTCACATGTGGGATGTGAACAAACAATCCTTTCGTGTGGGTGTGCATACACTCACATTGGATATAGAGGATATTTACTTTCTGATGGGTTTATCTCATCGAGGCTCTCGGGTATCACTCTCGGGAAGCAGGGGTGGAGGAGAACCCATGGATTACTATGTTGCTCACCATCGCATGTCAGGTACRGAAAAACATAGTGGCAAGGTGTCCATTAGATATGTTCAGGATTTACCATTGTGGACCATCCTTTATACCATTAACCGGATGGTAGGGAGTGCATCTCCCCACATGGATTTTCAAATCCATTTTCATTACGCCATAGAGTGCATGGAACCCAGGGTCTTCAACTAGTGTGAGGGTGTCTTGAAGAACATGAAAAAGCAACTGAAAAAGTGTCGAAATGGTCATTTGAAATAGTTTGGTTACGGGTCCATTTTGGTTTCCTTCTTCTTGGAAAAATTCCTTGTCATGTGTCTACAGGTGGAGTGGGGCATACCCACTCCACAAGATCCATGAATGAAAAAGTGGGTGGACTTGATGGCTCGTCACAGTGGCATGCCTATCGTCAAGTATGACAATGTTTTCTTCCAATGGCTGAGAAATCAGCTAATTATGGTGGAGGACTATGCGTACGTCGGGGAGGACTTCTGAGGGGATCTTGACTTAGCTCTTCCAAAGGGATATCAGTGGGGAGAAATAGATAAGAAGGAAAATTTTCATTATATGATGTTTTTTATATTTTAATTATATAAAACATTTTTTGTGTCATTTATCCAAGACTAATCAAGTGCTCTCAATAATGAAGATGTGGCACCTTATCGTCCTTCAGGATAATCTCCCATTCAGAGGTGAGGAGAGAGAGGTGTTGTAGAAGGAGTGGTCATCGTGGATCTCGAGGTGATTGAGCATAACCTAGAGGGATTAACCATGAATATCCATGATGCCATAGTGGATGAACTTCCTAGGCACTATCAACGCCATGCAGTTGGTGTATCTTCATATGTTGGTTGACTGCTCTGTAGAGTGGCATGGACAGTTTTTTTTTACATCGATAAGCATCCTTGATGATTTTTGTACATGAAGCCATGAGCTTCATCATTTTGATATTTTGTTCCTTGGACAAAACACTTTTTGTAACTTTTATCGTTATTAATATAAAGTTCCTACAGGCTTACTTGTCTTTTTCAAATGTGTGTTTGGATTTATACATGTCTCAAATGTCTGTCTAACACATAATTATCCAGTGCATCTATCAATGTGTTTAGACATCTAGGAATATGTTGATATTCGATATAATCAAAATGTCTTTCCAAAAGGTGAATTCTTAAGTATACCCTTAACAAAGTAGGACTTCAGATGGAATAAATGTTACTTAACTATAGCACTACTAACTATGAATCGAGTCATAAAATATGATGAAATATTCCAAATGAAATGGTATGAGTTAATAATTCAATAACTACATTGTATTATGTGATATTATTAGTTGCACGACCAAAGCAAACACTGTGTAGACTGATCAACTCATCTGTAGGTGCATAGATTTCCCATGCAGCAGATGCTAGGTTTTGAGTATTGTGACTAGCACCATTAGCAAAGCCGATATAGGGTAGAAAAGACACTGACATTTGAAAACCAAGAAAAATTCAAAGTAAGCAGCTAAAAGGCAGAACAAAAATGAAAAAAACACACTAGAGTATAGTACACTAAAAATACACAACACTCATGCAAAAATAGTTTAAGCATAGTACTTCTTCAAGTAAAGCCCATTTATGGGTTCACTCAAAGGAATTCCATCATAACCTACCAACTCATAAGCCCCTTTCTCCAACACTCATTTCACAATATAAGGGCCATGCCACATAGGCTCGAATTTACCGGCCCCTAATAATTCATGATCTTGTTCGTAAAGAAGAACTAAATCACCTTCAAAAAAAACATGTTGTTTGACATTCTTGTCATATTGAACTTTAACACACTTCTTCGAAGTTTCAATGACTAAGGCAGCATCATGTTGAGTCTCATATAATTGCATCAAATACAAGAGACGTTCCTCTTTATTTGAGGTGTTAGGGAGAAGTTCGACAACTAGTTTCAAATATGGGATTTCACATTCAATCGGAAGAATAGTTTCAATACCATATACTAACTGGAAAGGTGTGAGCCCTATGGAAGATTTAACAGATGTCTGATAGGCCCGTAATGTAGAGAAGAGCATCGTGTGCCAGCTTGACTTGTGAATTCCTATCATCCGTTGAAGCATAGTAGTAAGAACTTTGTTAATTGCTTCAACCTAGCCATATGCCTTTGGATAGTAAGGTGTTGAGTTTTCATGTCGAAGACCCAACTTCTCGGTAAGTTCAGACATCATGAAATTGTGAAAATGACTACCATGGTCAGTGACGATGGCTTGAGGAATACCAAATCTAGTAATGATATGATTGAATATGAACAATGTTGCATTTTTCCTAGTATTATCAAATGTTGGCATCGCCTCGGCCCATTTAGTGAAATAATTCATGGCTATGATGATGTATCCATGCCCCCTGGCCGAGTGAGGGTTACATGTCATGAAGTCAATGCCCCATTTAGAAAATGGACCAATGAAAGCTACAGGGTAAAGAATAGCAAGATGAGATCGAATCTTTTTGTTATACATTTGACAAGCATGGCATTTCTAGATGACAGTAATCCAATCCTTAAACAATGAAGGCCAGAAGTAACCAACTTGTAAGATATTTTGGGCAGTGGCATACCTAGACATATGACCACCACATTCTATGGAATGACAGTAATTCAAAGCTTTATCATCTTCATCATAGGTTAGGCATCGTCAAAAGATCGAATCAATACCACGATGGTAAAGGGTATCACCAAGGATAATGTATTGACGGGATTGATACCGAATACGTTAACGATCCACACTAGAAAGATCAGGCTAGAAATTTTGGGTTTGGAGATAAATGATAATGTCTCCATACCATATGTCATCAGAACTAATCAGAAAGAGAGACTCATCAGGAAAGGAATCCTCTGCCATAGTTTATGTCTCAGTAGAGGGAAGGTCACATATCAATTTGGAAAAAACCAAATATTTCTTTGATTTGGCACGCTCAAATTCCAAATAAAACTCATGGAGAATAACTATCCATTTAGAGTATTTTCCCCCAAAAAATTGTCAAGTAAGGATGTGTTGCATAGGGTTGCAATCGGAAATTACGGTGGTTTTGTGTAACAATATATAATGACGAAAAAATTGAACATCTTGAACAGTTTCCAAGGCCAGTTTCTCCACATGCAAATATTTGGTTTCGGTGGTCGTGAAACTCCAACTCAAATAGTAGATGACATGTTCATCATGTGAATCATCCTCTTAGACTATAACCATAGAGATGGTAGAGTTTGAAGAAGCTAAGTATAAGAAACAATCTCGACTATAATCGGGTGCAAATAAGAGTAGTGTACGGGTTAAGGAAAGTTTCAAAGATTCAAAGGCTTTGTTGGAAGTATCATCCCATACAAATTTGTGACCCTTTTTAAGAAGTTGAGTAAAACCTTTCGTTAATTCAGCATAGTTGGGGATGAATCGAGGTAAAAAAAATTCCTTCCCTTGCAAACTTTGGAGTTGGCGCAATGTAGAAGGAGGAGGAAGATTGAGAATAACTTCAACCTTCATAGGGTCCACCTTGATCCCATGTGTAGAAATGATAAAACCAATAATTCGGTTGGACTTTACACAAAAAACGCATTTGTTTGGATTCAATCATATACAATAATAGTGACAGCATAGGAAAATGGCTCGTAAATGTGTCGGGTGATCTTGACGACGTATGGAATGCACTGGTAAATCATCCAGGTAAGGTTGTACAATGTGCTTAATATCATGAAAAGCAAAAGACATAGTGCATTGAAAAGTCACACCAGCATTCTTGAGACCAAAAGGTAATTTCTAGTATGCGAAGGTTCCCCAAGGGCAGATAAAAATAGTCTTATGATGGTCCGTAGGTAAAATATTGATTTGATTATAGCAGAAAAAACCATCAATTAAAGAGAAGATTTCACTCCCGGCACATTCGTCAATGGTTTGGTCAACGAAAGGGGTTGGATAATTGTCTTTGGGACAAGCCTTGTTTATATCCCTATAATCTACACAAACAGGGAGCATGCCTTGTTTCTTCGTAACTGGAACAATATTAGACACCCAATTAGTCAAAGCCACATGATATACAAAACGGGCTTTAAGAAGTTTTTCAACTTCAAGTTTAATAGCAGTAGCTTTGCATGGATGTACTGGCCAAATTCTCTTTCGAAAGGGTTTAGCATCTGGGTAAGTCTTAATCTCATGTACAACAATATATGGATCAATTCCCAGCATCTCTTTGCAACTCCATGCAAAAAATTCATGGAATTCTTGGAAAAGAGATTTATAAATTTGGACCTCATCGGTAGAACATGAGGCACCGATGTGAACATTTTCCATGACTTCGGGTTTAATCGAGATATCTAAAGGGATGGTAGGTGAAATTTTACCCAAGTTCCCTTCATACAAAACATTGTGTATTGATTCAGGAATAGAGGAAATAGTAACAACAGTATACGTATTCGAAATTCGTTGATAACTCTCGATAGTCTCGGGTTCCAAGAAGAAAATAGAACGATGATGCCCATCATCCCATGGGGTATCTTCCATAGACATGATTTTCATAATCATTTTATCAGTGTGAAAGACTACGTGAAATGGATCCAGAGACGTATCTAAGAGAGAATGAGGAAAGGGAGTTTTCGATTGAATAGCTTGATAAGCCAATTCTACTGGACTTAAAGGAATTTTGTCGTCGTAACTAAGACAATCATCAGCGTTAGGTACTATCCAAGGGTCATAAGACTTAGGTATTTCACCAATAGTAGTTGATATCATGTTAATTGAGGCGATAAAAGGAGTAGGAATATCGGGAGGTGGAATGGGGAACATACCCATTAACGATGAATCTTTTAAGAGACCCACACTAACATTCTCATAACCGGGAGGTTTTTTCACAATGAAAGGCAAGTTACTAGTACGGGAATTAGAATTAAAGAATACAAGTTGATCGACAGTAAAAACTTTTCCTTGGTGAGGGAAACATATCACACGAAATAGATTAGAAACAATTGCACGCATGGAATCAATCCAACTACGGCCAAGTAAAATGTTGTAATCGAGAGGTGCATCAAAAAATTCAACCTCAACAATAACTGATTTGACTTCTAACATAATAGATAATGAAGGAACAACACCATAAGGTTTAAATCATGTACCATTAAATGCTTTAATAGTATTGTGTGACTCGGTAAGGGTGGGAGAGCCAATGGCTTTCCAACAAGTGACGGACATGACGCAAGTCGAGGCACCTTCATCAATAACGGTTCGAAAAATATTCTTATTTTCCACAATAACTTATATCTGAAACATTAATTGAGGAGAAAGCCTTGGAATATGACCTTCCAAGTCAAATATTATCAAGTTCATATCAGTAGGATCAATTCCACCAATAACCTTTAACAGTGCCTTTTTTTGCGTAGGAAAACTTTGAAGGACTTTGAGAGCCGACATCGCAGAAGGTGATTGCGCAAGATCTTCTACAATATTGTAGTTTTGAGCAGCACGTGCGTGAGGATTAATCGATGACTTACAAACAACACACTTGGGAGGAGGATGAAGAATTGTATCTAGAAGTGGTTGTTCGAGATGAAGAGGATTGTTGGGAGGTGAAGTTAATGGAGGAGGATGAAGAATTGTATCTAGACTCAGTTGTTCAATATGAAGAGGACCGTTGGGAGGTGAAGTTGATGGAGGAGGTTGAACCATTGGAGGTGGTGAATCATCAACTTTCTCTTTCAAAGGCGAATAATCTTTGGCTCAAGTAGTGACTACAACTTCATTCTTCTTGGAGTCACTAGTACACATAAGTACATAAGATGTGGTAGAGGGAGAAGGTTGGTCATGAATGACCAATTGGGCCTGCTACTGAGAAGGAAAATGTTGTGACAAAAAGGTGAGTGTAGGAGGTGTCCCGGTCCTTGTAGGAACTTAGTAACCTCAGCACGTCGTGGACAATATTTCGTATAATGATCCTCACCATATATAAGACAAGGATAACGAGGTTTACGCTTTTCTTTGTCATCAGCAAGTTGAGTCTTGGGTTTATCAGATTGTTGATTATTATTTTTGTACTCCTTATTCTTTCCCTTCCCTTTCTTTTTACTTTGATTTTTACCGATAGGTGTAGATTGAACTAAATTAACTTCATAAGTTTTGTCGGGAGAAGGAGTTGGAGGAGGATTATTTTGTACATTAGCAGTATTATACTTGGGATTGGCATGACTGACTTGTTTAGACTGAGTATCGGCGTGGAAAGTTCCAATCATTCCATCAGTAGAATGAGAAGGTACTGGAGGTGTTTGGGTTTGATTTGTAGATGGGTGAGGAGCATCAAGGATCAAGTCATATAGTGTGCATGTTTGTGAATAAACAATATCCAAGTATTGAGCACGACTAATCGCTTTCTCTTTAGTGACGACACCACCCATGGAAACATCATGGGATATAGGAAAAATGAGTGACTTGGTAAACCACTCAACCAGTAGTTGATCAAGAAGGGGAAATTTGATTAAGTGTCTCCTCCTCCTCCACTCATGAATATGATCAAAAATATGAGTGGAAAAGAATTGTTTAAATGAGCTCAAAATTTTGGTTCATATCTCGTATCAAATTTCTAGCTAGGTAATGTGTTAAGAAAGCCATATCTAAGGTATTGAAGTCATTGACGAATCCTTGTGGCAATTCAATATACCATTTGGTTGTCGAACCCATCAGAGTTCGTTGGAAAAGACGTAATCTAATGGAGTCATCCATCAAAGAGTTGGATGAACACCAAAGATGGAAATTCATGACATGACTAGTTGGGTCTTCCCCTGATTGGTTGTCAAAATTAGGAATTTTTTATGGTAACTTGGCAAGTATGACTGACCAATAACGAGAATGCAAGATAGGATCATTCAAAATCCTAGAAAAATCTGGTAAATCCAAAGTGGCAAGAAACGGAAGTTGTTTTTTCACTTGAGGAAACTAATAATTTTGAGGAGGTAGTCTCATAGGTATACCAGTAGGACCATAAGCAGTCTATAGATAGTTAGAGGGTCCTTTCAAATTCGTTTGTGGATGGTTTTGAGTCAAATAACCAACTTGAGTTGGTTGATTGGGTAAGCTTCCTTGGGAAGGAGCATTAGACTGAAAACCTTGACCCTGGGTAGGATTCATAGAACCTGGATATGGTTGCCCGAGATTAGAGGGTACAAAATAATTAACTTGAGGAGGTTTCCCCCCAGGCGGTTGTTGATTTCCTTGGAAAGAAAAATTCCAAGGTTGAGACTATAAGCCATGGATATACTGCCCATACACTAGGTTATGACCCCCAACTCGAGGTTGACCTCCAACAAGAATTTGAAAACCAGAAGTGACAGAATGGCGTGTGCCTCCAATTTGATTGGAGCTACTTGGGCTAGGATGATTAGATCCTCCAGGTGAAGGTGGCGGAGAAATGTTAGGCCCCTCAGAGAGAACCTAGGTAGGTGTGGGAACATAACTACTAGAAGCATTATACCCAGAAGGAACAAAAAGATTAGTCCCTCCAGATGAATTCTGGGCAGGATTAGAAATAGAAGTATTTAGAGTGTGGTACCCTGATAGAAATGATGGGTTTAGTCTAAGAGAAAGTGGTGGTCCAATAGGATCTTGAGTGATTACTGCACTCCTAGAAGAAACAGTCATAGCTTGTGGGATCATGGTAGAGTTAGCAATATGGAGAGGAAGAATTGTATGAGAACCAACCAACAATTGGTTTGAGACTATGACAACATTACTGGTCGTGCCAGTAAAATAATCCAAGGGTATTGTATAGGAAGTATAATTCACAGGCGTATGTGACACCATAGGTTGATTAAAGGTCCTCTGGTATAGATGACTCATTCCTAGTTTTTCAAAAATATCTTGTCTCGAAGAAGTTCTCCAAAGAGAACGAATAGGACCAGAAGAGCTAGGATCAAAATTTCCAGTAGTATGAACCAGAGCTCTAAACAAATCACTCTGAAAGAGCGGATCATCTACACTAGACTCTGTGTGAGGTCCAGTAGGTATTCCAGTATAATCTTCAGCAACAACGTCTCTCGATGAATTTATCTGGAGAAAAAGTGGATCTCGTACAACACTCAATAACGGATTTACGGGAAGTATGGATTCCTCCAATGGAGTAGAACTTCCAATCTCATAAGCTATGTCATTATTGACTGCTCCTTCGGGAGAACCCTCTGGTGATTTAGGAAGCAAAGGAGTATATTCTTTTGTATCTTTCGGAGGTAACCCTTGCATCCTACATGAAAGACAAGGGCCGATGTTGGTCGCACCAAATAAAGAGTGAAATAAAGCTATGGCCAACTAGAGAAATAAACAGCGCTCACTAATAAAATCTAGATACATGCAAACAAACCTTGTTACTTCAAATTCACTAGTTGATGATGAAATCCAACGTTGCGAAATCAAGACAAGAAGGGGCTGGGATAAAGCAGGTGGAAAAGTTACGTTGATGACCTACTTAATGGACTTACACCCTGGTGCAAGCTCCCACACACAATCGTGAGTATACCCTCCAAGGAGCCTGAGTGAGTTTGGACAACGTCAATTCTAGGTACCATGAAGACGTGCCCCTCCACAGTCACCTTGTGTAAAGACTCTAAAGAGATAGGCCACTAAGTTTACCAATTAGAACAATGATGCCTGGGGAAGCAGTCGACAGTCTGATCCACGCACAAGGGTAGGGTATCTAATCCCGAAATCAACTCAAGAAGGTCCCCGTAGGATTTTCATCTCAAGTGACCCCCAATAATACATGTAATCTCTACACTAAGACCAACAAAGCAGGGTGAGTAAATCTGTCAGCCCTAATGCGACCTTGTGATGGACCCTTGTGTTAAAAGGGCTTCCGAGGATAAAATGTAGAAAGTGGATTTGTTCTCTCCCTATCACAACATACTATTGTGTGTTTTGATGCTTTAGAGAGTGTGCCTTACAACCTATTCCAAATCACTATCCTAGCTAATGTTGGTGTAGAAACGTTCTAGAAAATAAAAGTTGCTAATACATTTTAAAATTACGTTGTATTTTAAAGGTTGTTGTTTACTCTAAAGGGAAACGGAAGTGAAACTGATGATATATTTGACCTTTACAAAATAAGATGCAATAAGAGATTAAATGAAAATGTTTCATTCCATGAACTCTAATTACAGTCGGGAGAAGGTTTCTCTTTTCCAGAATACAAAAACTACAAGTACAATTTCTCAATTTTTGAATGATATGAATTCCAAACAATCAAAGTTGTCAACTTTTCCAATTTTCTCTTTTGAACAAATATATGAATGAAAAAATTTCTTACAAAGACTATTAAAAAGAAGAATAACCTTCAGTTCTTTCCTTTTCAAATTAGAATAGAGATGTAATGAAGAAAAGAAAGAATGGTCTAAGAAAACTAGTGCACTCTCAACACTATTCCCAAATCAAACTCACAATGCAAGCAAAAAATAAAATGATAAGAAAACCTTTTGTCGAATGCAAAAAAAAATTGTTTCTTAATCAATCAACAATACAAAAGTAAAAAAACAATCCAAAACTCAAAAGAAATCAAGAACTACTTATCAAACAAGCACCCAGGAAAAAATTCTTGAGATTATACCCTTGCAACAAGAAGTCAAGAAACAAAACTTGCAAAGCTTGTAAAGAAGACTTTCAATCCTTAAAAATCAATCACATACGGGCTTAAAAGTTGTAAACCAATCATTCACGAGTGCCAAAATTTCATCCCAGGTAGTAAAAAAAAATCTGGGCAAAGAAACGAAAAGTGACTATCACCCAACAATTCCTACAAGAATTGCCGCAGGCTGCAAAGGAGTACAGTGTGACGTCGTCACTCTGGTTTGCACAAGTAGAGTGCAACAAAAAGGAATCATCGCAGGATGTCAATAGGACACAGTGCGACGATATCTGAATAAAAATAAAATTGGGGAAAACGAAAAATTTTCTCAATGAACCTTCAAGACCAGAGAGTCAACATGGATCACCCACAGACTCAGAGAATGAATTTGATCAAAACAAGGCAGGCTAAAATCAAATAAGAAGAAAAAAAACAAAAATAGGTTGTATCCCCAGTATGGTCACCAATTTCGTTATCGGACAAATAGGTAAGTGCGGACACAAACTAATCTCCCTAACTTCCACATGAATTTAGAACAAAACAAGACAGAATACAAACTTCACATTAGACTTCATTGTCATATAAACTAGTTCAGAGAGGAATGAGAGACATACCTTTTAAATGACGCTTGATCCTCGCTAATGTTGTCCTTGTCGCTCCATCTTTGGATTTGTGGGATGGTGAACCTGTTTAAGAAGCACAAGCCAACAAAGAGAGAGAGAACAAAGATATATATATTCCAATCAATTCTATGTATAAGATCAAGGAGTTATACAATAAAGGCCAAGACACCTTTATAGGGAAGAAATGTATTTTTGCATTATATTAAAATGGAAAGTGGAGAATACAACCCATGACTTGATGTTGCAAGATCCATTTCAATGGATCTTTGCTCCAACACACAAACTTTTTCTCCAATGCCTTTGATGAAGAAGATCCACAATCTGACTTAGAGAGATAAATAAAAGCTATCTCAAGTATAATCTATAGCAGAACTCTTCATGCATATGAAAACCTTAGAATTTTAAACCTTATCCCTTTCCATGAGAGATCCCTCTTTATATAGGGTGAAAGAGGGATGGATGAGGAGATTATGATGATCCCACTAAATCAGAGAAGCGAGTAAGATCCCAACTGATCTGAGGCCACCTCATATTCTAGAAGATTCCCTTCTAGAACATTCATGAATTTTGACTTTTCCCTTGCTTAAGCATCGTCACACCCTATGCACAGGCATCCTACAATGACGTCGTAGTCCATATTTAGTGCAGAGTGTGAAAATCAAGCATCGTCGCACCCCAAGCATAGAGCAGGGTGCGACGATCTTCCTTGTCATAGTTTTTGAGGGAGGAAAAGCAAACGAATTTTCTCATGGAGAAACTCTCTTTTAATATTTTCAGGGAACATGGAAGTGATTTAAGCACATGTCGTCATTTGATCACTGGGGTGACCAAAATAATGTGTAATAGTATTTATGTATGTATGTATGTATGTATGTGCATGAGATTACATGCATATGCCATAGGATTACAGTGATACACACAGTGAGTAGGGACGTCTCTCCCCTTAGGTTAGTATAGAGACCTAATGGTTATGTATATGTATGTACTCCATGGTTTCCTCGGGGATTCTTCATAGAACCCTATTCTTTGAAAGGTTGGTTGAGGTTGGGCATTCAAACTCCATGGAACATAGGATATATATACATGTGTGTGTGTGTGTGTGTGTGTGTGTGTGCATGAGAGTACATGCATATTCCATAGGATTATAGTGATACACACAGTGAGTACGTACGTCTCTCCCCTTAGGTTAGTAAAGATACCTTGAATTATATGTATGCATAACAATCATAAATATTTGTATCCTTTCCTATATACCAGACACACAGCTTTATTCACAGGCATACATTCGTAAATAATTCTCACAAGACATGAAGTATTCACAAGCAAGAATGTAAAAATATTCATGAAATTAAACATTATGTGCAATTTCTGGTGTCTCCAGAATACAAAATTTTATTTGCAGACCAAATGGTTACATATAAATATTATGTTGTTAATTTAAGCATGCACATAATCATGTCAATACACATAGCTGGAAGAGACACTTATCTACATAAAATTGAGATATGTTGAGTATTGTTGTAGAGAAAATCGCTCTCTACCCAACCGTAGGAAAGGTTGTGTTAAACTCCACTACAACCAGCCACCCCCAAGCCAGGATACGATGTGTAACGACCCCATCATTACGACTACAAGCAAAGTTGAAGGTGGATTTTTTTTTTTAAATGCGACAGCAACAATGATTACAATTAAACAGCACATCTGACGGTGGGCACCACACCCGCTGAACAGATAGTAGACAACTACGAATCCACACATTGGCACAAGAGAAACTGGGCGAAACATGCGTAAAACAACAAGGAGGAACGACGACCCGCCCGACGCAAACAAGACCACGCCTACAAGCTAAGGGACAACATCCCCCTCCCGACACAACGGCCTTGACGACCAATGACTAGAACCTCAAGGCACGTGAACCAAACGCATGAAGGCGTTACAACCTAAGTGCTAACAACAGCTTACAATGATCAACAACACTCACACGGGAAGAACAGACTCCAGCCACAAATATCATTTTCCTCTGTCCAATAGGGCACGCGATGATCCCCTCATCAGGAATCATGTCGTCCCCAGATGAAAGGTGCGACAATAACCCTGTCGCAAACATATTCTATCTGGACCACAGACTCAAGACCAACCCACACGCTAGGAGACCGAAATAGCTGACACAAAAACTACACCCAAACCCCCAAGCAATCAGTCGGCAAGACGCAGGATGACGTCAACAAGAAAAGCGTAAGTTGTTACACGAATTCGTCGACAACCCAACCCATTAATCAAGTATAAATTAGTTAATAATTACAAATATAATTTAGCAAGTCTAAATTTACAATTTAGTCAGTACTCACCTATCTAATTTAATCATTAATTACAATCTAAATGGGCAATTCTAAATAAATCCCAAAATTACAATCTAACTAGCAATTAACCATATCAATGTAGAATGTTACAATTATAACACTTATTAACAAATTAAATTACAACATGTCATCTATCTATATTAACAGTACCAAAAATAACAAGTTGTCTATTAACATTAAAAGAAATCATTGAGAAATGATAGCGCCAATAATGCGGGCTATTCTCATGTTGTTGGTTAAATTTTCAGTGGCAGGTACATAAAATTCGACAATGTAGACCATTAACATCGTTGTATGCAATTAATGTTTTGCAGTGAGAACGTTGGGTAAACATTCAATTTGAAGGAGAAAACTAGACAATACTAAACTACAGAAAAGATCAACCTTAGCCATCGCTCCTCAGGAAATCGCGCCCAAATGTGGGTAAATCATTAAGAGTAAAAAAAAATGTTAACATTTATCGTAACTTTCTATCCATCGAAATGAACATTCATCGTCTCTAAATATCTAGCATGCACTGTAACTTTATTACATAATGGGGTCATCGCCAGAGGCTGGGCTTCTTCTAAGAACCAAATCTACCAGCGACTGAGACTCAGTCGAATCTACAGTAATAGGGTTAAGGATGGCCGCACCAAACAACCTAACCTAAAATATGGCCAATCGTCCAAACTTCATTGAAAAACGCAGTTGGTTACAGTCTAACAACGTTTTATCCCATGCCAAATTCAAAAATACCTCATCATGAACGTTTACACTCTTGAATTGCCTCCCCACAAGGAATGGGCGATTTTGTGATGGGTTGTATGGTATTACGGTGTTGCATTGCTCGAATGTTTGACATAATGAAATCGCAGAAAAATTGCACGATTTATTACGTGCTTCCAATTACTACTAACAGCTAATCAATCCCTAATCTGGTGAGGTAAATAAATATTCCTTAAATAACTCAACGAAAATGTTGCTTGCATCCAAGAGTTCGAGAAGAAATTTGAAGATAAAAGAACGCACTATCATTACAATAGCCTCCTGATTCACAATTCACAATTTAGGTCTAGTAACATGAACTTTGTGATTGAATTCGTTATGTAGATTCCAAGGGAAAAAGTACAATCATAGCAGTCCAACTGTTCTCTGGGCTTTCTTAACACCAATAATCTGTATAATCACGTTGAATTAAAAATGCAGTAAATTGTTGAAGGAAAAATTATGTGGCTAAGTGATCCAAGTAGATCCAAAACCGCTCGAAAATACTCAAATGCAGACAATGAGGATCTAGGAATGACCCAGAAGTCTCAGAAGGGTCCCTAGGCTCAGAAAATGCTCAAAAATGAAAGTTCTCATAATTGTATGAAACCAATGCCATTGCATCCAGCTCATTCTCCCGATTTCGGCCATATATTTACTTTCTCAAACGGAGCTCATATGAAGAAGTTATGACACTCTGAAGTTTTTCTAAAGAAGCGATAAAAAGTCAAATAGTCAACAGGTTGTACTAATGACGTCAGCAGTGCGGACGCTGACATCAGCATGATGTGTCACCTTCTAGAAGCCAGCGGATTGGCAGATTCATCCAAATCTGGCGGTTACCGCCAAATCTGGAGGAGGTTCGCTAAGTTTGGTGAATTGGTTAACGGCTCTGCTTATTTAGCCGGGCACGCAAACTGAGGCAAGGGGAGTTGGCAGAGGCTGCATTGGAATCCGTGCCAGGAGGTGTCCCAGACGACCTACTCAGAAATAGATCGACTTTATACTCAAAAGTTGCAGAATTTCGAGAGGATTCTGAATATGTTATCTGTTTCTTCATCAAAGTAGCCGAACAGAAAAGTGCCTCCAGAGACTGGCACACATCCCGACGCCGTACAGACTATACAAATCAGACACCAATTTTGGGAATTGTGCCAAGAAGGGCATTCTGAATCCAGTTCGGAAATATATCGAGTTTATACTCAAAAGTCTTGGTTTTTCGCAAGGATTCCAGATCCAGCTTTAGTTTTTGCA
Organism: Picea mariana; assembly: GCA_032191745.1. Lineage (NCBI taxonomy): Eukaryota > Viridiplantae > Streptophyta > Pinopsida > Pinales > Pinaceae > Picea > Picea mariana. The sequence continues at coordinate 98,626 of JASDQU010100687.1, forward strand.
TTCAGGCATCCAAACAGAAAAGTGCCTCCAGAAGAGGAGTGACACATTTTTCGAGACTGTACGGATCTAGCAGGTAGAGGTTGCATTGGAATTCATGTTAGGAGGTGTCCCAGGCGACCTGCTCATAAATAGATCGAATTTATACTCAAAAGTTGCAAAATTTCGAGGGGATTCTAAATATGCTCTATGTTTCTTCATCATAGTAGCTGAACAGAAAAGTGCCTCCAGAGCCCATTTGAGCGAGCCAAGCATACTCGAGTTTACAGTCAAAAGTTGTAGAAGGACGTTTTCCAACCACCTATGATGTTTGTTTCTGCCAAGAATCGCAGATCTGAAAGTTGGTTTTTTGGAGCTCTTATGTAAGCCTTTTCTTTGTAATTTTTAAGCATTTGAGATTAATTAAAGAGCAGTCGCACTATTGGAGTGGACCCGGAGACGTAGCCAGGAAGTCTGGTGAACTCCGTTACCAAGTCTTGTTCATAGATGGTTTGTTTACATGTTTATGTGCTCATATGCTTGATGGATATTCTTTAATTTTGCATTACAAAGATGGTTAACAGTGAAAAATTCACATGCAAATAATGGTTAAAAGATCTTGAATTTTAGATCAAGTAAAATTTTCAGATCAAGTTGGTATTAGATCGAGGTTAACCATTTGCTTTGTGAGTTGATGTTAACAAGATCCAAGCTTCAGCGTGGTGAAGGAGAACTTGAAGAGTTTGATCCAGAGATTGGTTCAAGAAGAGGAAGGATGTCTTCACCAAAAGGAGAAGAAGCAGCTTCTTCTATCCCTTCTGAAGGGGAATTTCTGAAAGCTTTCATGAGAATACAAATGATGGTAGAGGAACTCTATCAATATCGAAAGAAAGGTGAACAAGGTGGACCATCTCATACAGAAGATAAAAAAGAAGGAGGTGGTGAGGAACCCCCTAAAACTCCACCAACTTCTCCATCTCTTCTTGATGGTTCTATTCCTTCTCCATTTGAAAAACTAAAAACAAAAGTTGATCCTAATATGCATCATTTAAAGCTTGATATCAAGTTTGAATTACCTATGTATAATGGAGAGCTTAATGCTAAACAATTGGACAATTGGATCCGTCAAATTGAAGTTTATTGTAGGATTCAAAAGTTTACTGAAGATGTTGTTAAAATTCAGTTGGCTTCTCTTCAACTTGGAGGGACTGCTCTCATTTGGTGGGAGCGTAGATCTCAAGAGGATCTTGCCACAAAAGGCAAAAACGTTTCCTCTTGGTATGAGTTCACTTCATCACTTAAAAAGAAATTTTATCCATTAGGGTATATGTAGCAAGCCATGATGGATTGGCAGAATTTAAGACAAAGTAAGGGACAAAGTGTGCAAGAATACACACAAGAATTTTGAAAAGAGCATTGATACTTGGTATACCTCTCTACACTCAAGAAACTCTTCTCAAATATATAGGAGGATTGCATACTTATTTACGTCATATGATATTGATGTTTAATCTGGCTAACCTTGATGAGGTGTGTGTTCAAGCAACTCACATTGAGTCAAAAGGGAAGAGTGTTCATGATGTTTCTTCAGCTGAATCCATCCAGGCAAAAGAAGGTAGAGAAAAGCGGAAAGTTAAACATGCAGCTACAATGAAGAAAGGTGATGAGAGACCTACATGCTCTCATTTTCAAAAGCAAGGGCATGAAGANGGCTAACCTTGATGAGGTGTGTGTTCAAGCAACTCACATTGAGTCAAAAGGGAAGAGTGTTCATGATGTTTCTTCAGCTGAATCCATCCAGGCAAAAGAAGGTAGGGAAAAGCGGAAAGTTAAACATGCAGCTACAATGAAGAAAGGTGATGAGAGACCTACATGCTCTCATTTTCAAAAGCAAGGGCATGAAGAGGCAAAGTGTTGGAAGCTACATCCTAAAATGAAACCGAAGTGGTTTAAGGATCGGAAGGGGAAGCAAACAGCCACAGTTATCATTAAGGACCTTGGATCAGATTCTGAGGATAAAACAAAGATAACAATCGTAGGTGTGAAAGGTAAATCTATTGTTGATAATGATGTTAACATTGGTTCTTCATGTGCTTCTACTTCTAAAAATGATGACAATTCTAAGGATAGAAAGAGGAATGCATTGTTTCATATAAGGGTGATTACAAAACAAACAAAGGTTGACACACTCATAGATAGTGGATCTCAAGTTATTCTTATTTCAGAAGAAGTAGTTAAGCAATTGGGATTAACAACGAAACCACACAAGAAACCTTATCAATTAGGTTGGGCATGCAAAGATAAAAGATTACAAGTAACACAACAATGTGATCTAAAGTTTGCAATTACATCTAAGTTTGTAGATAAGGTTGAATTTGATGTGGTCCCACTAGATATCTGTGGAATTGTGTTGATTAGTCCGTACTTATATGATCGAAAAGCGATCTTCTATCGAGAACATAATCAGTATCACTTGTTTAAAGAAGGAATTAAGTACATAGTGCATTCACATTCATTCAAAAACGACAAATCATTGGGCACTACACAACAATTAAAAAGGGTTGTTAATGCAAGTCGGAATTTGGCACTTATGTCTATACAATGTAAGGAAGAAAAGAATCTTAAGCATGAAAAAGAAGTGTCATTTCACTACAGTGCACCTGTTTTGGTTGATAGTGTTTCTATGGTTAAAAGTCAGCATGGTTCGGGTACAATCTCTTTCACATGTTCAATGTTTATATTTAGCTTATTACTCATTAGCAGTGTGTGGTTGGGTTCGACAATGTTGAATGAATATGTGATTAAGAATGTGATTAATGTACTTAACAATGTCAGTGCAGTGTTGATTGTTGTATTGCTGAGTCAAATGTACAGGTTCTAGGAGGAATGGATAGGTGATACAGGACAAGTGAGACAAACATGTCCTCACTTATTTTTTGAATGATTTCATGCTTTTTGTGGTCCAAAAGCTTCTCAGTGGGGAGGTGTGATCCAGGTGGATCCAAAACCGCTCAAAAATACTCAAATGCAGAAAATGAGGATCTAGGAATGACCCAGAAGTCTCAGAAGGGTCCCTAGGCTCAAAAAATGTTCAAAAATCGAAGTTATCATAATTGGATGAAACCAACATCATTGCATCTGACTCGTTCTCCCAATTCCAGCCATATATTTACTTTCTCAAACGGAGCTCGTATGAAGAAGTTAGGACACTCTGAAGTTTTTCGAAAACAGCAATAAAAAGTCAAACAGTCAACAGGCCATACTGATGACATCAGCAGTATGGATGCTGACGTCAGCGTGATGTGTCACCTTCTAGAAGCTAGCGGTTTGGCGGATCCATCCAAATTTGGCGGTTACCGCCAAATCTGGAGGAGGTTCACTAAGTTTGGAAAACTGGTTAGAAGCTCTGCTTATTTAGTCGGGCACACAAACCGAGGTGAGGGGAGTTGGCAGATGCTGCATTGGAATCCATGCCAGGAGGTGTCCCAGGGAACCTGCTCAAAAATAGATCGACTTTATACTCAAAAGTTGCAGAATTTCGAGAGGATTCTGAATATGCTATCTATTTCTTCATCAGAGTAGCCGAACAAAAAAGTGTCTCCAGAGACTAGCACGCATCCCGACGTTGTACAGTCTGTACAGATCAGATACAGATTTTGGGAATTGTGCCAAGAAGGGCATTCTGATTCTAGTTCGGAAATATATCGAGTTTATACTCAAAAGTCTCAGTTTTTTGCAAGGATTCCAGATCTAGCTTTAGTTTTTGCATTCAGGCATCCAAACAGAAAAGTGCCTCTAGAAGAGGAGTGACATGTTTTTCGAGACTGTACGGATATGACAGGTAGAGGCTACATTAGAATTCATGCCAGGAGGTGTCCCAGGCTGCTCATAAATAGATTGATTTTATACTAAAAAGTTGCAAAATTTCGAGGGGATTCTGAATATGCTCTATGTTTCTTCATCAAAGTAGCCAAACAGAAAAGTGCCTCCAGATCCCATTTGAGTGAGCCAAGCATACTTGAGTTTACAGTCAAAAGTTGTAGAATGACGTTTTCCAGCCAACTATGATGTCTGTTTCTGCCCAGAATCGCGGATCTGAAAGTTGGTTTTTGGGAGCTCTTATGTAAGCCTTTTCTTTGTAATTTTTAAGCATTTAAGATTAATTAAAGAGCGGTCCCACTGTTGGAGTGGACCCGGAGATGTAGCCAGGAAGTCTGATGAACTTCGTTACCAATTCTTGTTCATAGATGGTTTGCTTACATGTTTATGTGCTCATATGCTTGATGGATATTCTTTAATTTTGCATTACAAAGATGGTTAACAGTTAAAAATTCACATGCAAATAATGGTTAAAAGATCTTGAATTTTAGATCAAGTAAAATTTTCAGATCACTAAGCAATTCGTTTTTAAAATAAATCAATAGTTGAGTTTTAACACAACAGTTTTCACTGGATAAAAATCGCTATTGAAGTAAAAATATAAGCAGATGGAAAACGCATTTCTATAGCTGAGTGGTTAAATAAATTGTAGTCTACATAATGTAAAAGCAAAAGGGTAAAATCGTCGTGTTAATTCGCCCATGAATTACATTAAATTGCAGAGAAAAATTAAATTGTGGGCCAAAAGAATTATAAACTGAGAGCGATATATCCAGCAGTGAAAACACATTCAATATATAAAAACGCAATGCAATATATCTAGCAATGAAAATGCAAAGATAAAAATCGTGGTTGAGGGTGTTGAAATGCAGAGAATACTAAGCACAGTTTTCAGATGTCGAGATCGATTAAGACGCAGAGGTGATAACACATGCAAAAGCCCATGCAAGGAGGAGATCAATGCAAAGATAAGAAGGGGTAAATAGTTGGGCAAACACATCCTTTGATCATCATCCATGCACAGAACATAAGGGAATTAGAATCTATAGGTTGTTGTGCACCGAAGTGACGACTGTCAATTCGGCTCCTAGCTGACTGCTCAGGCATGGACTGACGAACTAGGGGTGAGGACGAAAAGCACAACTCTTCACAACAATCAACAAAACCAAAGAACAGTCACAACATGCAAGTATCAAATACCAAGGGAATCAAGTCAACCAGCGAACTTAAGGCTATGGGAATTTAAGTTCTCGATTAAACTGCTAAGTCAAACCCCTTGTTTACACAGTTAAAAAAAAATACAGAAATGAAAGTGTAAGGCCTATAATACTCTATCATGCAGAATCAAGGTAAGCGTATCGTAGCCCAAGTCATCCGCTCTTAGTCGTTGTCCCACGCACTTCGTGTAGCTCTCGCTTGTCGATCGATGAGACTTCACTGGTACCTCCCAGCCAACGCTAGGGGTACTCTTATTCCCCCTTAGCCCCTTGAGCCACAAAGGGGCCAGGCACACTGAACCAGAGATCAGCTAGCTCCCAGCTCACCTCGCAAGGTTGAGCTACCACTCCTCACCGAGGTGGGAATCCCAACTCTCACACGTTAAATCACTCAATTCTAAATTTCTACAGTGTAACGTTACGCATAAAAGAACAGGTCCATCATCCTCCTCCTCCTCCCTCCTTTATATAGAGTTTCTAAGTCATTTACTTTCCCAAATTCCCATTTAATTTATTGTTCAATAATTTAATTCATAAAAATCCTCCACGTATATGTGTCATCCATCCCCTTCATTGCACCACAACTTAATTTCATTAATTAATTAATTACTCCTATTTCCCTCACCCACCTAAAATCATTCCTAGAATCGCTCCTAGATGTCCCCATATTCCCTTACACATTTTAATGACTTACCCCCTTACTAATTCACTAGTTGAGTTCAATTTAGAAAGTTCTTAAATGCAATATACCTTACTAAGTGGGTATTTCTTCTTTTTCCTTATGTTTCTCTTTCTCTTTATGTTTCACGCTTTTTCCTAGTTTCCTAATTCTTTTAAATTTCCCTCTTTCCCTTTTCATTTAAAACTCAAATTAGCATGTGCAGAAAATTACGTTTTTCCCCTTTTCCTTTTTAATTAATAAATTTTTAATTAGCATAATATAACAAAACAATTATTTCCCATTTTTAAATGTTATCCCCCAAAATATTTTTCTAAATTAGTTGAATCGCTTACCCCCTTCTCGTCACATGATTAATGATGATTATCATTATTATTTTTTTATTTTTATATAAATATATATTTTTATTTTCATCACAAGTATCACTTAGAACTAGACTTTATTTTCCTAGGTTGGGCAACATTTTATTAAAGAAATTGTTTAAAATCTTTCTCATCATATTATTCATTCTAAGGCCTTCTAGGTTCATTCATTTATTATTTAACAACATGATGTGCCCTTCAGGATGTGCTAGGTGCTCCAAGGGTGCCAATCTCCTCATTTTGTTTCCCTTGCATGACGTGCCCTTCAGGATGCACTACGTGCTCCAAGGGTGACACTCGCCTCTTGGTTGGCTTGGTAGACATCAAAACCCATGGAGTCAATACTCTGCCAGGTGATATTGTGGGAGACCAAGGGCCTCTAAGGAATAAGGCCCCTACCTTATTGCACACCCCTTAGAATCATCGTGAGCAACTGTCGCAGTCAACCCTCATGGCATCGTGGGTCTTCTCGAACTAGGTAATCGTTAACCTATAGTTCGAGCCATGGTGAGAGTGCTAGTAGGTTGTGGTAGGGTTGTTGTCCACACCTCTCCCTCAACATCTTTGGTAGTCGTGCGTGACCCCTCTACTCCACATGTGAGTCTGGTCGGCAAGCTATCGTCAGCCTGCATCATCAACGAATTATGTCAGAATAATATCCATAATCATATCGTCTAATCGGATGCACAAATGTCACATATACAACAATCAAACCCCAATAGTCCACTCTCCGACTCGATCTGGAGTCCAAGGGGTTTCATCGATGCCTCTACATCCTCGAGTTCCAAAATCCTGCACACTCAGGAAAACCGATTCAATAGCACCTGTCTATGTCAATACAACAAAATATCATGTCATCAATCCATAACGCCTCATAATCATAATCAAATTCCCAATAGTATAATAATTTGGATCACTTGCAAGCAAGTTTCCTCAAAGAATAAGTTCACTCAGTGCACGCAAGAGCGGGATGTTAGATACACCCCCTTTTGGTATAAACTTCGTCCCAAAGTTTCACAGTATATAAGTGCCAAAATAATGGGTATCACGGTACCATAAATCTATCTATCAAACAAAAATGGAAACTGTTGGTGCATATCATATGCATCCTCCAAGGTCACTGAGTGTGGACTATAGTTGTCCCACTGGACCTTGACCTCATCCACTGTTTGACGTCGTAGTTGTCGAATGTGATGATCCAAGACACGGATCGGCTTATCCATGAGTGCACCCTCATCCGACACCCGCAAGGTGCTCAAGTCAAACATGTGTAGGATCACTAATCATAATGTCTCAAACAGAGACATCAAAGACATCATGCATATGCCTCAAGAATCACGCAAGGATAGTCATTAGGCCATGGGCCTCTCTTTTCCACAATATCGTAGGATCCCACGAACCTAAGAGATAGTTTAGCCCCTTTTCCAAACTTGATCAAACTCTTATGTGGTTTCAGCGGAAAAAATACTTGATCGCCACATCGTAACTACGGTCGACACGACGCGATTCGACATAAGTCTTATGTCAATCTTGCACTTTCTTGATCCTTTGTTTTATAGTTTTCATTTAATCTTCCATTTCTTGGATCGCTTCCAGTCCCACTAGGACCCTATCCTCAAGTCAATCCCAACTCAAAGGCGTCTGACACGGTCGCCCATAAAGAAACTCGAAAGGCGCCATCTTAATGGTGCTTTGGTAACTGTTGTTATAAATGAATTCTACCAGTGGAAATAATTCTTCCCAACACGTCTGTTGGTCCATCACATACATGTGCAACATGTCTTCCAAGGTCTAGTTCATTCGTTTGGTCTGCCCGTCAGTCTCCGGGTGATACACAGTACTACAGTTAAGTTGGGTTCCCAAGGCCTCTTGGAAACTAGTCCAAAATCATCGATTAAACACCAATCCTTGATCGGATATAATTCTCAATGGTATGCCATGCAACCTCACAATCTCACTGATGAAAACTATATCTATTTCAGGTACCTGATACGTCGTACACATAGGAATAAATGAGCACTCTTCGTCAAAGTGTCGACTACCACAAAAATCAAGTCGTGTCTCCTCGCCGTCAGTGGCAATCTAACAATGGAATCCATCAAAATAACCTCCCATTTCGATTCCGAAATAGCATGTGGTTGTAGTAACCCTGCTAGATGTCTATGTTCAGCCTTTACAAGCTGCTGACATTCTACAAATTTTGCCACATAGCTGATTATATCTGCCTTCATTCTCTTCTAGAAGAATAAGGGTTTAAGGTCCGCCCTCATATTTGTGACTCCTGGGAGGGCCATGTACACTTCTCTGTGAGCCTCGTTTAGGATCAAACTCCTCAACTCGTCATTTGGTGGTACGTAAATCTCATTTTTGAACCTCAATAATCCATCGTCGTCAAACGTAAATCCTTCAAATCTTGGTACCATCATTATGTTTTGTCCGTTAAAATCCTCGACCTTTTTGTACTAGTCATCGTCGTGTTGTAAAGTTAGAATCTTTTCACGTAGATTCTTCTGAAGAGTCAACACCAAAAATATGCATGGTCTCTGACTCAATGCATCTGCCACTCAGTTCACTATTCCTTTTATGTAAGTAATCTCGAAGTCGTACTCGCTAATCAATTCTGACCAACGTCGTTGTCGCGCGTTCAGGTCGCTTTGCATAAAGATGTGTTGTAGTCCACAGTGGTCCATCTTTAGCTCAAATTTTCTCCCAACAAGGTAGTGTCTCCAAACCTTCAAGGCATAAACAAAGGCTAACAACTCCAAATCGTGCATCACATAGTTCTTCTCATGCCTTCTTAGTTTCCTCGATATGTAAGCGATAACTCGACCATCTTGCATCAAGACCCTGCCTAAGCCTTCCTTGGAAGCGTCACTGCATACCAAGAATTCCACGCCCATGTCTGGGACCTTTAGTATCAGTGTCGTTGTCAACATCTCCTTGAGCCTCCGAAATGCTTCCGTGCATTTCTCGGTCCAAACAAACTTCTTGTTCTTCTTCTGCAATTTCGTGATCGGATTTGCTATCTTCGAAAATACCTCGACGAATCGTCGATAGTATCCTGCTAAGCCCATGAAGCTACGTACTTCCAGGACATTCATTGGTGCAATCCATTCCATAATAGCCTTGACCTTTGTTGGATCCATGGTGATTCCTTCGTCGGAGATGACATTCCCTAAGTAGTGAATCTTCGATTGATAAAATGATCATTTGGACAACTTCCCATACAACTTTTCTCTCATAGACACTATAGTACCAAGCGCAAGTGCTCGTCGTGCTCCTCCGTCGTCCGAGAGTAAATAAAAATATCGTCAATGAATACTTGGAGGAACTTGTCCAAGTACTCACGGAACACCCAGTTCATCAAACTCATAAATACCCTTGGGGAGTTTGTCAATCCAAATGGTAAAACAGTAAACTTGTAATGACCAAACCTCGTTTTAAAGGCGGTCTTAGGGATGTCATCCTCCTTAATCCGTAACTAGTGATACCCTGATCGCAAATAGATCTTTGAGAACACTATAGCACCCTTCATCTGATCAAACAGATCATCCATCCTTGGCAACAGATATTGATTCTTGATCGTTTCCTTGTTCAATTGGTGGTAGTCAATGCAGAGTCTCCACAACCCATCCTTCTTTCGTATGAAAATAACATGCTCACCCCACGGTGACACAAGTGGATGTATCAGTCCCAGGTCCAACAATTCCTTCAGTTTCATTCTCAACTCCTGTAACTCCAGAGTCGACATCTAAAAAGGCGTTCTAGCTATCGGTTCAGTCCCCGGTTTTAGGTCTATGGTAAAATCTAATTCCCTCTCTGGCGGCATCCCAGGTAACTCCTATGGGAAGACGTCTGCAAACTCTCTCACCACATGAAGGTTTTCTAGACCTTTCGCTAGTCCCTTCTCGTTTAACGCAAGGATCGCATAAAGCTTACATCCCTTGTGCATGCTCTTCTGTAGCTGCAAGGAAGAGATGAACCTCAAGGAAACTCCCTGGTTCTATCCTACAATCACGCGTCTCTATCCCTCATCATTGACCAAGCTCAACCATTTCGTCTTATAGTTGAGTATTTCCTCATGCGATTCCAACCAGCTCATACCCATTACGACATCATAAGATCCTAAGATCATGACGTACAGGTTGGCCCTGGTTACAAACTCTCTCAGGTTAAGGGTACAACCCGTAACCTTTCCTCCAACCTTTTGTTTGGCTCCCGAAGCCATCTCTACGAAGCTAAAATCATCATGTTCGACTGCCTTTACCGTAATCCTTTTTAGCATTGCACAAAAAATGAAACTCTCGGTAGCACCAGGATCTATCAAAACACTAAGGGTCTAGTCAGCGACGGTACCTGACGTCTCAAGCACAGTCATTTGGTGCTCTACCTAGCAATTATTCCCCGCTGCATGAATCTGATGGGCCTTGCCCAAATCTCCCACGGTAGTGGGTTCGGCTGATCCATACGCTCTAGTCCTCTCCATTGGACAAACACGTTGGTAGTGTGGCTCCCCACACGTCCAATACCCCTTCTTCGGTCCAATACTCCTGGTACTCGAAGTAGAAGCTGATGGCCCACCGGCCCGAAATCCTAGTCTATTTTGCTGAATAGGCCTAAATTGTTGTTGTTGCGATCGACGTTGATGTTGATGTAGAGGTCCTCAATAAGGAGTCTGTTTCTGAGGCGTTGGTCGTCGAGGTGTGGTGAAAGTGGATCCCCTCTGCAAGCCATGATATCCTAGCGTATGTCTGGCTAGTGTCTAATGTTGTTGCGCACCAAATGACATCTGCCCTGCTGGTCTCGCTGGAGTCCCGCTCTGACCCCCACTAATAAGTTCCTCCTCTACTATGAGGGCCTTCTGGATGGCATCATGCAAGGTCTGAGGCATCAGAATCCTAACCTTTGCACGAATGTTGCCATTAAGGTTGAACACAAACATGTTGACCTTAAGGTTCTCAGTATTAATATGCAGAGCATACCAAAGAAACTCCATAAAATGGGCCTCATAATTAGGCACCGTACGGTTACCCTGTCGTAAGGCATTTGAACTCGTTGATTTGATGCTCAATGAATACCTCAGAAGATACCTCTCGTGGAACTGTTACTCAAACAGCTCCCATGACATGTCTTCGACAGCCATGTTTTAAAGTGGAAAGAGTGTCTTCCACCATAGAAGAGCACTCCCCTTCATTTGAAAGACTTCCCTGTGGATCTTCATGTTGGAGGTATAGTTGTGAAGTGAAAGCACCTCAACTTATTCTCCAACCATGCCTCGGTGGCTGCACTGTCTAGGGCACCAAAGAACTCGAGAAATTTGACCTTCTCGAGTTCTCAGTGAAAACTAACGTTACTGACTCGACGCGTTGTGGACCCTCAGGGGTACGGGCGCTCTCGACCTCATCTCAGTACAGAAGGTGAGTCAAGGCCTCTAACCATCTCTGGAAGCACCCTGGTTAGATGATCATCATCCCTTACAACAATCGAATCCATCCCAAGGGATTTTTCCTCCCCCATGGGGTTAGACTCCCAGGGTGCGGGCACTTCTGGAGGCATCGCACCTCCTTCCATAGCACCATGCCGCAACCCATGTGGTGTCCTCTAATCGAGATCACCACCTGGAGACGTTAAGGTTTTAATTAGTGCTAGGTTAAAACTCAAAGGTTTACTACAGTGGAAATCCTAGCGATCCACAATCGTAGGGTTGAACTCGCTCTAATACCATATGTAACAACCTTGTCATTACGACTACAAGCGAAGCAGAAGTTGCAATTTTTTTTTTTAAATGGGATGGAAACAACTATTACAGCTAAACAACACATCTGACAGCGGTCACCACGCCCGTTGAACAGACAGCAGACAACTATGACTCCATGCACTAGCACAAGATCAATTGGGCGAAACATGTGTAAAACAACAAGGAGGAACGACTACCTGCCCGATGCAAACAAGACCACACCTACAAGCTAAGGGACAACATCCCCCTCCCAACACAATAGCCTTGAAAACCAATGAATAGAACCTCAAGGCACGTGAACTAAATGCATGAAGGCATTAAAACCTAAGTGCTAACAATAGCATACAATGATCAACAACACTCACACGAGAAGCACAGACTCCGGCCACGAATATCATTCGCCTCTATCCAATAGGGCGCGCCATGATCCCCTCATCAAGAATCATGTCGTCCCCAGATGAGAGGCGCGACAATAACCTTGGCGCAAACATATTCTATCTGGACCATAGACTCAAGACCAACCCACGTGCTAGGAGACCAAAATAGCTGACACAAAGACTACACCCACACCCCCAAGCAATGGTTCGGCAAGATGCAGGATGACATCAACAAGAAAAGTGCAAGCTATTACACGATTTCGCCGACAACCCAACCCATTAATCAAGTCTAAATTAGTTAATAATTACAAATCTAATTTAGCAAGTCTAAATTTACAATTTATTCAGTACTCACCTATCTAATTTAATCATTAATTACAATCTAAATGGGCAATTCTAAATAAATCCCAAAATTACAATCTAACTAGCAATTAACATTATATAACAACATTAACCATATCAATGTAGAATGCTACAATTATAACACTTATTAACAAATTAAATTACAACATGTCGTCTATCTATATTAATCGTACCAAAAATAACGAGTTGTCTATTAACATTAAAAGAAACTGTTGAGAAATGATAATGCCATTAATGTGGGATATTCTCATGTTATTGGTTAAATGTTCAGTGGCAAGTACATAAAATTCGACAATGCAGACCATTAACATCGTTGTATGCAATTAATGTTTGGAAGTGAGAACGTTGGGTAAACATTCAATTTGAAGGATAAAACTAGACAATACTAAACTACAGAAAAGATCAACCTTAGCAATCGCTCCTTAGGAAATCGTGCCCAAATATGGGTAAATCGTTCACAGTAAAAAAAAATATTAACATTTATCGTAACTTTATATCCATCGAACTGAACATTCATCGTCTCTAAATATCTAGCACGCACTGTAACTTTATTGTAGAATGGGGTCATCGCTAGAGGTTGGGATTCTCCTAAGAACCAAATCTATCAGTGACTAAGCCTCGGCCGAATCTACAGTAATAGGGTTAAGGATGGCCACACCAAACAACCTAACCCAAAATATGGCCAATCGTCCAAGCTTCATTGAAAAACATTGTTGGTTACAGTCCAACAATGATTTATCCCATGCCAAATTCAAATATACCTCATCATGAACGTTTATGCTCTTGAATTGCCTCCCCACAAGGAATGGGAGATTTTGTGATAGGTTGTATGGTATTACAGTGATGCATTGCTCGAATTTTTGACTGAATGAAATCGAAGAAAACTTGCACGATTTATTACGTTCTTCTAATTACTACTAACAGCTAATCAATCCCTAATCGAGAGAGAGGTAAATAAATCTTCCTTAACTAACTCAATGAAGATGTTGCTTGCATCCAAGAGTTTGAGAAGAAAGTCGAAGATAACAAAACTCAGTATCATTATAACAGCCTCCCGATTCACAATTCACAATTTATGTCTACTAACATGACTTTTGTGATTGAATTCGTTATGTAGACTCCAAGGGAAAGATTACATTTGTAGCAGTCCAACTGTTCTCTGGGATTTCTTAACACCAATAATCTGTATAATCACGCTGAATTAAAAATGCAGTAATTACCGAAGGAAAAATTTTGTGGCCAAGAAATTCTTTTTTAAAATAAATCAATAGTTGAGTTTTAACATGACAGTTTTCGCTGGGTAAAGATCGCTATTGAAGTAAAAATATAGGCAAAGGGAAAATGCATTTCTATAGCTCAGTGGTTAAATAAATTGTAGTCTACAGAATGTGAAAACAAAAGGGTAAAATCGTCGTATTAATTCACCCATGAATTACATTAAATTGCAGACAAAAAATAAATCATGGGCCAAATGAATTATAAACTCAGAGCAATATATGCAATAGTGAAAATACATTCAATATATAAAAATGCAGAGCAATATATCCAACAATGAAAACGCAGAGATAAAAATCATGGTTGAGGGTGTTGAAATGCAAAGAATACTAAGCACAATTCTCAGATGACGGGATCGATTAAGACGTAGAGGTGATAACACATGCATAAACCCATGCAAGGCGGAGATCAATGCAGAGATAAGAAGGGGTAAACAATTGGGAAACACATCCTTCGATCATCATCCATGCACAGAAAAGCAGGAAATTAGAATCTATAGGTTTCTATGCACCGAAGTGACGACCGTTGGCCGACTGCTCAGATGTGGACTGACGAACTAGGGGTGAGGACAAAAAGCACAACTCTTCACAACAATCAACAAAACAAAAGGACAGTCACAACATGTAGGGATCAAATGCCAAGGGAATCAAGTCAATCAGAGAACTTAAGGCTATGGGAATTCAAGTTCTCGATTAAACTGCTAAGTCAAACCCCTTGTTTACACAGTTAAAAAAAAATACAGAAATGAAAGCGTAAGGTCTATAATACTCTATCATGCAGAATCAAGGTAAGCGTACCATAGCCCAAGTCGTCCTCTCTGATTCGTTGTCCCGTGCACTCTGTGCAGCACCCGCTTGTCGACCGATGAGACTTCACCGGTACCTCCCAGCCAATGCTAGGGGTACTCTTACTCCCCCTTAGCCCCCCGAGCCGCAAAGGGGCCACACACACTAAACTAGAGATTAGCTAGCTCCCAGCTTGCCTTGCAAATCCAAGATACCACTCCTCACCGAGCTGGGAATCCCAACTCCCACAAGTTAATTCAGTCAAGTCTAAAATTCTGCAGCGTAACGTTACACATAACAGAAGAGATCCATCATCCTCCTCCTCCCTCCTTTATATAGATTTTCTAATTCATTTAATTTCCCAAATTCTCATTTAATTTATTGTTCAATAATTTAATTCATAAAAGTCCTTCTCATACATGTGTCACCCATCCCCTTCATTGCACCATAAATTAATTTCATTAATTAATTAATTACTCATATTTCCCTCACCCACCTAAAAGCATTCCTAGAATCGCTCCTAGGTGTCCCCATATTCCCTTACACATTTTAATGACTTACCCCCTTACTAATTCACTAGTTGAGTTCAATTTAGAAAGTTCTTAAATGCAAGATACCTTACTAAGTTGGTCTTTCTGCTTTTTCCTTATGTTTCCCTTTCTCTTTATGTTTCCTGCTTTTTCCATTTCCTAATTCTTTTAAATTTCCTTCTTTCCCTTTTTCATTTAAAACTCAAATTGGCATGTGCAGAAAATTACCTTTTTCCCCTTTTCCTTTTTAATTAATAAATTTTTAATTAGCATAATATAACAAAACAATTATTTCCCCTTTTTAAATTTTATCCCCCAAAATATTTTTCTAAATTAATTGAATTTCTTACCCCCTTCTCGTCACATTATTAATGATGATTATCATTATTATTGTTTTATTTTTATTTTTATTTTTATATAAATATATATTTTTATTTTTATCACAAGTATCACTTAGAACTAGACTTTATTTTCCTACGTTGGGCGACATTTTATTAGGGAAATTGTTTTAAATATTTCTCATCACATTATTCATTCTAAAGCCATCTAGGTTCATTCATTTATTATTTAACAACACGACGTGCCCTTCAGGATGCACTAGGTGCTCCAAGGGTGTCACTCGCCTCATTTTGTTTCCCTTGTGCGACGTGCACTTCAGGACACACTATGTGCTCCAATGGTGCCACTCGCCTCTTGACTGACTTGGTAGACATCAAAACCCCTGGAGTCAACACTCCGCCAGGTGATCTTGTGGGAGACTAAGGGCCTTTAAGGAATAAGGCCCCTGCCTTATTGTGCACCCCTTAGAATCATCGTGAGCGACTATCGCAGTCGGCCCTCACGGCATCCTGGGTCTTCTCAAACTATGTAATTGTTAACCTATAGTTTGAGCCACGATGGGAGTGCTAGTAGGATGTGGCATGGTTTTTGTCCACACCTCTCCCTCAACGTCTTTGGTAGTCATGAGTAACCCCTCTACTCCACATGTGAGTCTGGTCGGCAAGCTATCGTCAACCTACATCATCAACGAATCATGTTAGAATAATATCCATAATCATATCATTTAATAAGATGCACAAATGTCATATATACAACAATTAAACCCCAATAGTCCACTCCCCAACTCGATCCGTATTCCAAGGGCTTTCATCGATGCCTCTGCATCCTTGAGGTCCAAACTCCTACACACTCATGAAAACCGAGTCAATAGCACCTGTCTATGTCAATACAGCAAAATAAAATGTCATCAATCCATAACACCTCATAATCATAATCAAATGCCCAATAGTATAATAATCTGGATCACTTGCAAGCAGTTGTCCTCAAAGAATAAGTTCGCTCAGTGTGCGCAAGAGTGAGATGTTACATGATGTCACGAGAGGAGTTCCACAAGATTTTTCTCCAGTGAGTCTTTTTTCCCTTGCCCTCCCCCTTTTCTTCTTGTCTTATTCCCTTGGGACCTCGTGGATTGTGCTAAAAAATTCTTGAAGGTAATTTCCCATTCATTCTTAACTCATTCGAGAACTATTCCAACTACTATATTGACTGATAGTCTGTTTCTAGGGCTGAGGAAATTTCATATCCATATCATTTTAATTACACAGGGTACTACCTAGCAGATTCTTTCAAAACAGTGATGGTCTCCCTCTCACCCACTCCTCTCATGACATCGTAACCTATGAAGGCCATCCCTTCAGCAATAACTCAACATTCTCTATTTTATTAAAAACCAAACACACACACACACAGATATATATATATATTACAAAATCTATCAAGGTCCATTGTTTATCCTTGATCACCCATGGGTTGGCTTATTTTTTTCCATAATAACAATTATAATTATAAACTGGGGAAACAGGGGTGGTACAGTGCTACATTGTTAAAAGTGATTTGAACTGTAACACTAATTCATGAACCATTATATATGGAATATTATTGTCAAAATATATCAAGTGTTTAGATTGAATTAAATTATTCTATCAATCCCTTTTAGCAATTAAAATTTTAAATCGTAATACAATATTGCGCTAGGAACAAGATTCTTGTATTAATAATAATAATAATAATCTATTTTTAAGGTCACGGCCAAGCCAGCACACAAAATTGGTGTATGAGACCCCCTTGTTTGTGGGACAAGGGACCCCCCTCCGCCCAGCGATATGACTGGTAAAGTCTACGAAGGTATACATACCCTACCCCCCTATGGATTTGAACCTATGACCTCTTAAGAGGAAACACATGTTCTTAACCATTAGGCCCACTCAGGCTGTATTATTATTTTTGCAATCAAAATAATTAATTAAGTGGAATAAATTGAATAAATATAATTTATTATCAGTTACCATTGCAGAACTCTCCTAATTGTTAGAATTATTATTGTGTTGAGAAAGATATTTATGTAGAGTCTACTTATTTTCTTTTATTGAATTATTAAAATTAATAATATGCGAGAGTAAAATTAATATTTTGCGCATTGGAATCAATGATTAGGAAGGGAATATTTGCATCTATAATTTATTTAGTTGTGAATTATATACTAGTTGAATTGTTATTATTGTGTTGAGGAAAGTATTAAAAATTGGAGTTAACTTGTTATACGTTAATCAATCATTGGGTTAAATATAGATTGGTAATAAGTTAAATTGCACCAACTTTGTATCAATTAGTTTCATTAATATCACAACTTAGTTATTTCCCTAATGTAGTATTTGTGAAATTATAAGAAAAAAAATGTTAATTTAAAATATTGTATGTATTGAATCATTAATATTAATTGCACAACGTGTACAAGGTTAGTGAAACTCATTGGCATTTTGCACAAGAGGTGAAATCCTTACGTTTCCTTATGCACGTTGGAAAAACCCTTTCATAATGTGGTGCAATGTTATCAATTATCATATCATAGCCTTTGGTTATTATAGTGACATTTATAAATATATTGGTGTAAACACATGAAAAGTTTTAATAGTTAAATCCTTGATATTGTTGATGAATTTTTCCAGATGTTGAATTGTGAATTTTTGTATCATGAAGGCCTTAAGAATCCAAGAAAATAATCTACATGAGTTATGAGCATTGCTTATGTGTACTTGAATATACAGGTATAAGCCTCTATTAGTCGATTTTTGTAGTTAAACTTCTATTGTGAAAATATATTATGTGATCAATTATTATTAAGTGTTATATTGTGGGCTTGTTATAATTGATTAATTACACACACAAAATGACTCAATTGAGGTAACTTAGAGAGGTGTTACACATATGGTCCATTTTCCATCACAAAAACCTTCATTAATTATTGTAAACCCTTCACACTACCATTGCAACTCAATCTCAAACTAGGGCCTTGTCCACAGATTTATGGAGTTGTAACAAAAACAAAATAAATGTCTACAAAGACTATTTAGAAAAATACAAATTTTTAAAATGAATACTCCATCTACTATTTACAACATCACTCCTCAACCAAAATTTTAGGAGAGGGAGGGCAGGAGATGAAGACAAAACGAAGAGTAGGAGGAAAGAGATGGAGAATAAAAAGAAGAGGATCATGGAGGGAAGAAAAATGGGAAAAGGGAGAGGAGAAAAGAAGAAAAAGAGGAAGAACGATGAGGGGACTGAGCTATAAGAGAAAGGGGAATAGTAGAAGGGGGATGAGGGAGAGGGATAAGAAGAGGATGGGGGAAGAAAAATAGGGAGAGGGAAGGAGGTGGGAATAAAAAGAGGAGGGGAAGAAAAAGATGAAGAGTTCTAGGGGGCAAAAAAGAGGAAGTGATTAGAGGGGAATTCAAGGAGGAATAAAAAGAGTAAGAGGAAGATTAAAAGGAGGGAGAGGGGAGGGTGGGGAAGAGGGGTGAAGGGGAAGAGTGGGGGAAGGGGGAAGAGGAAGAGTCAGGGGAGGGGGATGAGGGATAAGAGAGAGGAAAATAAAGAGGTGGAGAAGAAGAAGAATAGAGACAGAAGAAAAAAAAAAACCTCGTTTTGTTCTAAATATGTAAATTTAAAAAAAGGGGGGGGAGAAGGAAAACCCAAACCCAAATCCCATTTTATTTGAAATCTGCAAAATAAAAATATTACTAATAATAATAAAAATTAAGGGAAAATGGGAAAAAAGTTACTGTGAATCCAAGAGATATGGTGATGCCCCAAAAATATTCCTTGCTTTCTCTTATTGAGTGTCCATATAAATCCCTTTCAAGTCCAAAAATATATACCCCAAACTTTAATGTGAAAATGAAATGAGGGAACCCTTTTTTGTAGTTTATATGATAAATGTACAACTAGATTGATGTAAAAGTTGTTTGTGCATTTTTTTTATTTGAACGTTCCATCGATTTATCGTTGTACTAACATCAACTACCATGACAAGGATACAAATCATATTTTGATTAGAATCGTATTTGTAACATCCTCGGTTTTAATCTCCACGAATTATAATGTAATTGGATAAATGTAAATTAGGTGAGCCGATGTGTTGGGAGAAGACATTGTATTGATTTAATGTGGTCGGGGGATGAAACGGAAGTGAAACTGATGATATATTTGACCTTGACCCAATAATATGCAAGAAGAGATGAAATACAAACGTTTCATTCCATGAACTCTAATTACAGTAGGGAGAAGGTTTCTCTTTTCCATAATACAAAAACTACAAGTACAATTTCTCAATTTTTGAATGATATGAATTCAACAATCAAAGCTATCAACTTTTCCAATTTTCCCTTTTGAACAAATATATGAATGCCAAAATTTCTTACAAAGACTACTAAAAAGAATAATAACCTTCAGTTCTTTCCTTTTCAAATTAGAACAGAGATGTAATGAAGAAAAGAAAGAATGGTCTAAGAAAACTAGTGCACTCTCAACAATATTCCCAAATCAAACTCACAATGCAAGCAAGAAATAAAATGATAAGAAAACCTTTTGTCGAATGCAAAAAAAAATTGTTTCTTAATCAATCAACAATACAAAAGTAAAAAAACAAATTAAAACTCAAAATCATTCAAGAACTACTTATCAAACAAGAACCCAGGAACAAAGTCTTGAGATTATACCCTTGTGACAAGAAGTCAAGAAACAAAACTTCCAAAGCTTGTAAAGAAGACTTTCAATCCTTAAAAATCAACCAAATCCAAGCTTAAAATTTGTAAACCAATCATTCACCAGTGCCAAAAGTTCATCCCAAGTAGTAACTACAAATATGGGAAAAGAAAAGAAAAGTGACTATCACCCAACAATACCTATAGAAATTGTCGCAGACTGCAAAGGAGTACAGTGCAACGTCGTCTCTCTGGTATGCACAAGTAGAGTGCAACAACAAGAAAACATCACAAGATGTCAATAGGACATAGTGCGACGATCTCTGAATAAAAAGAAAATTGGGAAAAATGAAAAATTTTCTTAATGAACCTTCAGGACCAGAGAGTCAAGATGGATCACCCACAGACTCAGAGACTAAGGAAGGCTAAAATAAAATAATAAGAAAAAAAACAAAAAGAGGTTGTATCCTTAGTATGGTCGCCAATTTCATTATCGGAAAAATAGGTAAGTGTGGACACAAACTAATCCCCCTAACTTCCACATGAATTTAGAACAAAACAAGACAGAATACAAACTTCACCTTAGACTTCATTGTCATATAAACTAGTTTAGAGAGAAATTAGAGACATACCTTTTAAATGATGCTTGATCCTCGCTAATGTCGTCCTTGTCGCTCCATATTTGGATTTGTGGGATGGTGAACCTATTTAAGAAGCACAAGCAAACAAAGAGAGAGAGAAAAAAGATATATATATTCCAATGAATTATATGTATAAGATCAAGGAGTTATACAATAAAGGCCAAGACACATTTATAGGTAAGAAATGTATTGTTGAATTATATTAAAATGGAAAGTGGAGAATACAACCCATGACTTGATGTTGCAAGATCCATTTCAATGGCTCTTTGCTCCAACACACACACCTTTTCTCCAATGCCTTTGATGAAGAAGATCCACAATCTGACTTAGAGACCTAAAGAAAAGCTATCTCAAGTATAATCTATAGCAGAACTCTTCATGCATATGAAAACCTTATCATTTTCAACCTTAGCCTTTTCCATGAGAGATCCCTCTTTATATAGGGTGAAAGAGGGATGGATGAGGAGATTATGATGATCCCACTAAATCAGAGAAGCGTGTAAGATCCAAACTGATCGGAGGCCACCTCATCTTCTAGAAGATTCCCTTCTAGAAAATTCATGAATTTTGAATTTTCCCTTGCTTAAGCATCATCGCACCCTATGCACAGGCAGCCTATGACGATAATGCAGTCCATAATTGGTGTAGAGTGTGAAAATAAAGCATCGTCGCACCCCAAGCATAGAGCAGGGTGCGACAATATTCCTTGTCATATCTTTTGAGGGAGGAAAAGCAAACCACTTTTCTCTTGGAGAAAGTATCTTTTAATATTTTCAGGGAACATGGAAGTGATTTAAGCACATGTCGTCAGTTGATCACTGGGGTGACCAAAATAATGTGTAACAGTATTTATGTATGTATGTATGTATGTATGTATGTGCATGATATTACATGCATATTCCATAGGATTAAAGTGATACACATAGTGAGTAGGGACGTCTCTCCCCTCAGGTTAGTACAAAGACCTAATGGTTATGTATATGTATGTACTCCATGGTTTCCTCGGGGATTCTTCACATAACCCTATTATTTGAAAGGTTGGTTGAGGTTGGGCATTCCAATGCCATGGAACATAGGATATATATACATGTGTGTGTATGTGCATATGTATATGTATGCATATGCATGAGAGTACATGCATATGCCATAGGATTATAATGATACACACAGTGAGTAGGGACATCTCTCCCCTCAAGTTAGTACAAAGACCTTGAATTATACGCATGCATAACAATCATAAATATTTTTATCCTTTCCTATATACGAGACACACAGCTTTATTCACAGGCATACATTCATAAATAATTCTCACAAGACATGAAGTATTCACAAGAAAGAATGTAAAACTCTTCATGAAATTAAACATTATGTACAATTTCTGGTGTCTCTAGAATACACAATTTGATTTGCAGACCAAATGGTTACATCTAAATATTTTGTTTTTCATTTAACCATACACATAATCGTGTCAATACACATAGGTGGAGGAGACACTTATCTACATAAAATTGAGATATGTTGAGTATTGTTGTAGAGAAAACCGCTCTCTACTCAACTGTAGGCTAGGTTGTTTGAAACTCCACTACAACCAACCACCCCTAAGCCAGGATATGATGTGTAATGACCCCATCATTACGACTACAATCGAAGCAAAAGGTGCAGTTTTTTTTTTTTTAAACGGGACGGAAACAATTATTATAGTTAAACAACACATCTGACGGTGAGCACCATGCCCGCTGAATAGACAGCAGAAAACTACGACTCCGGGCATTGGCACAAGAGAAACTGGGTGAAACATGCATAAAACAACAAGGAGGAACGACTAGCCATCCGACGCAAATAAGACCATGCCTACAAGCTAAGGGACAACATCCCCCTCCCAACACAATGGCCTTGACGATGAATGACTATAACCTCAAGGCGCACGAACCAAAATCATGAAGGCATTACAACCTAAGCACCAATAACAGCTTACAAAAATCAACAACACTCACACAGGAAGAACAGACTCCAGCCACGAATATCATTCACCTCTGTCCAATAGGGCGTGCCATGATCCCCTCATCAGGAATCATGTCGTCCCCTTATGAGAGGCGTGATAATAACCCTGGCGCAAACATATTCTATATGGACCATAGACTCAAGACCAACCCGCGTGCTAGGAGACCGAAATAGCTGACACAAAGACTACACCCACACCCCCAAGCAATGGGTCGGTAAGACGCAGAATGACGTCAACAAGAAAAGTGCAAGATGTTACATGACTTCACCGACAACCCAACCCATTAATCAAGTCTAAATTAGTTAATAATTACAAATCTAATTTAGCAAGTCTAAATTTACAATTTAGTCATTACTCACCTATCTAATTTAATCATTAATTACAATCTAAATGGGCAATTCTAAATAAATCCCAAAATTACAATCTAACTAGCATTTAACATTATATAACAACATTAACCATATCAATGTAGAATGCTACAATTATAACACTTATTAACAAATTAAATTACAACATGTCATCTATCTATATTAACCGTACCAAAAATAACAAGTTGTCTATTAACATTAAAAGAAACTGTTGAGAAATGATAATGCCATTAATGTGGGATATTCTCATGTTGTTGGTTAAATTTTCAGTGGCAGGTACATAAAATTTGGCAATGCAGACCATTAACATCGTTGTATTCAATTAATGTTTGGCAATGAGAACATTGGGTAAACAATCAATTTGAAGGAGAAAACTAGACAATACTAAACTACAGAAAAGATCAACCTTAGCCATCGCTCCTCAAGAAATTGCGCCCAAATATGGGTGAATCATTAACAGTAAAACAAAATGCTAACATTTATCGTAACTTTCTATCCATCGAACTGAACATTCATCGTCTCTAAATATCTAGCACGCACTATAACTTTATTGCAGAATGGGGTCATCGCCAAAGGTTGGGCTTCTCGTAAGAACCAAATCTACCAGCGACCGAGCCTCAATCGAATCTACAGTAATAGGGTTAAGGATGGCCGCACCAAACAACCTAACCCAAAATATGGTCAATTTTCCAAACTTCACCAAAAAACACAACTGGTTACAGTCCAACAATGTTTTAGCCCATGCCAAATTCAAAAATACCTCATCATGACCGTTTACACTCTTGAATTGACTCCCCACAAGGAATGGGTGATTTTGTGACGGGTTGTATGGTATTACGGTGTTGCATTGCTCGAATGTTTGACTGAATGAAATCACAAAAAACTTGCACAATTTATTGCGTGCTTCTAATTACTACTAATAGCTAATCAATCCCTAATCTGGTGAGAGGTAAATAAACCTTCCTTAACTAACTCAACGAAAATGTTTCTTGCATCCAAGAGTTCGAGAAGAAATTTGAATATAACAGAACACAGTATCATTACAACAACCTCACGATTCACAATTCACAATTTATGTCTACTAACATGACTTTTGTGATTGAATTCATTATGTAGATTCCAAGGGAAAAAGTACAGTCGTAGCGGTCCAACTATTCTATGGGCTTTCTTAACACCAATAATTTGTATAATCACGCTGAATTAAGAACGAAGTAAATTGCCGAAGGAAAAATTGTGTGGCCAAGCAATTCGTTTTTAAAATAAATCAATAGTTGAGTTTTAACATGACAGTTTTCGTTGGGTAAAAATCGATATTGAATTAAAAATATAAGCAGAGGGAAAACGCATTTCTATAGTTGAGTGGTTAAATAAATTGTAGTCTACAAAATGTGAAAACAAAAGGGTAAAATCATCGTGTTAATTCGCCCATGAATTACATTAAATTGCAGAGAAAAATTAAATCGCGGGCCAAAAGAATTATAAACTCGGAGCGATATATCCAGTAGTGAAAACACATTCAATATATAAAAACACATAGCAATATATCCATCAATGAAAAAGCAGAGATAAAAATCGTGGTTGAGGGTGTTGAAATGAAGAGAATACTAAGCATATTTTTCAGATGTCAGGATTGATTAAGACGCAGAGGTGATAACACATGCAGAAACCCATGCAAGGCGGAGATTAATGTAGAGATAATAAGGGGTAAACAGCTGGGCAAACACATCCTTTGATCATCATCCACACACAGAAAAGAAGGGCATTTGAAGCTATAGGTTGTTGTGCACTGAAGTGACGACTGTCGATTCGACTCCTGGCCCACTGCTTAGGTGTGGACTGATGAACAAGGGGTGAGGATGAAAAGCACAACTCTTCACAACAATCAACAAAACCAAAGGACAGTCACAACATGCAGGGATCAAATGCCAAGGGAATCAAGTAAAGCAGCAAAGTTAAGGCTATGGGAATTTAAGTTCTCGATTAAACTACTAAGTCAAACCCCTTGTTTACACAGTTAAAAAAAAATACAAAAATGAAAGTGTAAGGTCTATAATACTCTATCATGCATAATCAAGGTAAGAGTATCGTAGCCCAAGTCGTCTGCTCTGATTCGTTGTCTCGCGCGTGCCATGCAACTCCCGCTTGTCGACTGATGAGACTTCACCGGTACCTTCCCCTTAGCTCCCTGAGCCGMAAAGGGGCCACGCACACTGAACCAGAGATCAAATAGCTCCCATATCACCTCGCAAGGCCGAGCTACCACTCATCACTGAGTTGGGAATCCCAACTCCCACAAGCTAAGCCAGTCAAGTCTAAATTTCTGCAGTGTAACGTTACRCATAACAGAAGAGATCCATCATCCTCCTCCTCCCTCCTTTATATAGAGTTTCTAAGTCATTTAATTTCCCAAATTCCCATTTAATTTATTGTTCAATAATTTAATTCATAAAAATCCTCCACGTACATGTGTCACCCATCTCCTTCATTTTACCATAAATTAATTTTATTAATTAATTAATTACTCCTATTTCCCTCACCCACCTAAAAGCATTCCTAGAATCGCTCCTAGGTGTCCCCATATTCCCTTACACATTTTATTGACTTACCCCCTTACTAATTCACTAGTTGAGTTCAATTTAGAAAGTTCTTAAATGCAAGATACCTTACTAAGTTGGTCTTTCTGTTTTTTCCTTATGTTTCCCTTTCTCTTTATGTTTCCTGCTTTTTCCTAGTTTCCTAATTCTTTTAAATTTCTTTCTTTCCCTTTTCATTTAAAACTCAAATTGGCATGTGCGGAAAATTACCTTTTTCCCCTTTTCCTTTTTAATTAATAAATTTTTAATTAGCAAAATATAACAAAATAATTATTTCCCCTTTTTAAATTTTATCCCCCAAAAGATTTTTATAAATTAATTGAATTGCTTACCCCCTTCTCGTCACATGACTAATGATGATTATCATTATTATTTATTTATTTTTATTTTTATTTTTATATAAATACATATTTTTATTTTTATCACAAGTATCACTTAGAACTAGACTTTATTTTCCTAGGTTGGGCGACATTTTATTAGGGAAATTGTTTTAAATCTTTCTCATCACATTATTCGTTCCAAGGCCATGTAGGTTCATTCATTTATTATTTAACAATGCGACGTGCCCTTCAAGATGCACTAGGTGCTCCAAGGGTGCCACTCGCCTCTTTTTGTTTCCCTTGCGTGACGTGCCCTTCAGGACGCACTACGTGCTCCAAGGGTGCCACTCACCTCTTGACTGACTTGGTAGACATCAAAACCCCTAGAGTCAATCCTCCACCAGGTGATCTTGTGGGAGACTAAGGGCCTCTAAGGAATAAGGCCCCTGCCTTATTGTGGGCTTCTTAGAATCATCATGAGCGACTATCGCAGTCGGCCCTCACGGCATCATGAGTCTTCTCGAACTAGGTAATCATTAACCTGCAGTTCAAGCTACGGCGGGAGTGCTAGTAGGATGTGGCAAGGCTGTTTTCCACACCTCTCCCTCAATGTCTCTAGTAGTCATGTGTGACCCCTCTACTCCACATGTGAGTCTATTTGGCAAGCTATCATCAACCTGCATCATCAACGAATCATGTCAGAATAATATCCATAATCATATCATCTAATCAGATGCACAAATGTCATATATACAATAATAAAACCCCAATATTCCACTCCTTGACTCGATCCGGAGTCCAAGGGGTTTCATTGATGCCTCTGCATCCTCGAGGTTCAAAATCCTGCACACTTAGGAAAACCGAGTCAATAGCACCTGTCTATGTCAATCCAACAAAATATCATGTCATCAATCCATAACGCCTCATAATCATAATCAAATGCCCAATAGTATAATAATATGGATCACTTGCAAGCAAGTGTCCTCAAAGAATAAGTTTGCTCATTGCACGCAAGAGAGGGATGTTACATACACCCCCTCTTGGTCTAAACTTCGTCCCGAAGTTTCCTAGTATATAAGTGTCAAAATAATGGGTATCACAGTACCATAAGTCTATCTATCAAACAAAAATGGAAACTGTTGGTGCATATCATATGCATCCTCTGAGGTCACTAAGTGTGGACAATAGTTGTCCCACTAGACCTTGACCTCATCTACTGTTCGATGTCATAGCTATCGAATGTGATGATCCAAGATGAGGATCGGCTCAGCCGTGAGCACACCCTCATTCTACACCCGCAAGGTGCTCAAGTCAAACATGTGTAGGATCACCAATCATAATGTCTCAAATAGAGACGTGAAAGACATTGTGCATACACCTCAAGAATTAGGCAAGGCTATTCATTAGGCCACGGGCCTCTCTTTTCCATAATCTCGTAGGATCCCATGAACCTAGGAGATATTTTAGACCCTTTTCCAAACTTGATCAAACTCTTATGCGGTTTCAGCCACAAAAATACTCGATCGCCACATCGTAACTATGGTCGACACGACGCGATTCGACATAACTCTTATGTCGATCATGCGCTTCCTTGATCCTTTGTCTTATAGTTTTCATTTAATCTTCCATTTCTTAGATCACTTTTGGTCCCACCAGGACCCTATCCTCAGGCCGATCCCAAATCAAAGGCGTCTGACATGGTCGCCCATAAAGAAACTCGAAAGGCGCCATCTTAATGGTGCTTTGGTAACTCTTGTTATAAGAAAATTCTACCAGTGGAAAGAACTCTTCCCAATGCTTTTGTTGGTCCATCACATACATGCACAACATGTCTTCCAATGTCTGGTTCATTTGTTTAGTCTGCCGATCAGTCTCCAAGTGATACACAGTACTATAGTTAAGTTTGTTTCCCAAGGCCTCTTGGAAACTAGTCCAAAATCGTCTAGTAAACATTGATCCTCGATCAGATATAATCCTCTTAGGTATGCCATGCAACCTCAAAATATCACTGATGAAAAATCTAGCTATTTCAGGTGCCTGATACGTCGTACGTACAGGAATAAATGAGCACTCTTCGTCAGAGTGTCGAATACCACAAAAATTGAGTCTTGTCTCCTCGTCGTCAGTGGCAATCCAACAATGGAATCCATCAAAATAACCTCCCATTTCAATTCCAGAATAGCGTGTGGTTGTAGTAACCCTATTGGATGTCTATGTTCATCTTTTACCTGCTGACATTCTAGACATTTGGCGACATAGCTGATTATGTCTGCCTTCATTCTCTTCTAGAATAATAAGGGTTTAAGGTCCGCCCTCATCTTCGTGACTCCTAGGTAGGCCATGTACACTTCTCTTTGAGCCTCGTTTAGGATCAAACTCCTCAACTCGTCATTCGGTGGTACGTAAATCTGATTTTTAAACCTCAATAATCCATCGTCATCAAATGTAAATCCTTCAAATCTTGGTACCATCATTGTGTTTTGTCCAATAAAATCCTCGACCTCTTTGTACTAGTCATCGTCGTGTTGTAAATTTAGAATCTTTTCACGTAGATTCATCTGAACAGGCAACACCGAAAATATGCGTGGTCTCCGACTCAATGCATCTACCACTCATATCACTATTCCTTTTATGTAAGTATTCTCAAAGTCGTACTCACTAAGCAATTCCGGCCAACGTCGTTGTCGCGCGTTTAGGTCGCTTTGCATAAAGATGTGTTGTAGTCCATAGTGCTCTATCTTTAGTTCAAATTTTCTCCCAACAAGGTAGTGTCTCCAAACCTTCAAGGCATAAACAAAGGCTAACAACTCCAAATCATGTGTCGCATAGTTCTCCTCATGCCTTGATCTCAATTTTCTCGAGATGTAAATGATCACTCAACAGTCTTGCATCAAGACTCCACCTAAGCCTTCCTTGGAGGCATAAGTGCATACCAAGAAGTCTACATCCATGTCTGGGACCTTTAGTATCGGTGTCGTTGTCAATGGGTCCTTGAGCCTCCGAAGTGCTTCCACGCATTTCTCGGTCCAAACAAACTTCTTGTTCTTCTTCTGCAATTCTGTGATCGGATTTGCTATCTTCGAAAATCCCTCGACGAACCATCAATATTATCCTGCCAAACCCATGAAGCTACACACTTCCAAGACATTCATTAGCACAAGCCATTCCATAATAGCCTCGACCTTTGTTTGATCCACGGTGATGCCTTCGTTGGAGATGACATGCCCTAAGTAGTGAATCTTCGATTGATAAAATGATCATTTGGACAACTTCCCATACAATTTTTCTCTCGCAGACAATGTAGTACCAAGCACAAGTGCTCGTCATGCTCCTCCATCGTCTGAGAGTAAATCAAAATATCATCAATGAATACTTGGAAGAACTTGTCCAAGTACTCGCAGAACACCTCGTTCATCAAACTCATAAATACCCCTGGGGCGTTTATCAGTCCAAACGATAAAACAGTAAACTTGTAATGAGAAAACCTCATCTTAAAGGCGGTCTTAGGGACGTCATCCTCCTTGATCCGTAACTAGTGATACCTTGATCGCAAATCGATCTTTGAGATTATTGTAGCACCCTTCATCTGATCAAACAGGTCATCCATCCTCGGCAACGGATATTGATTCTTGATCATTGCCTTGTTCAACTGATGGTAGTCAATGCAGAGTATCCATGACCCATCCTTCTTTTCTATGAAAATAATAGGCACACCCCATGGTGACACACTTGGACATTTCAGTCCCATGTCCAAAAATTCCTTCAGTTGCATTCTCAACTCCTGTAAATCTGGGGTCGACATCCGATAAGGCATTCTAGCTATCGATTCAATCCCCATTTTTAGGTCTATGGTAAACTCCAATTCCCTCTCTGGTGGCATCTTAGGTAACTCCTCCGGGAAGACGTCTGCAAACTATCTCACCACAGGAAGGTGTTCCAAACCTTTCACTACTCCCTTCTCGTTTAACACAAGGATCGCATAAATCTTACATCCCTTGTGCATGCTCTTTTGTAGCTGCAAGGAAGAGATGAAACTCGGGGAAACTCCCTACAATCACATGTCTATGTCTTTCATCATTGACCAAGCTCAATCGTCTTGTATTACACTTGAGTATCGCCTCATGCGATTCCAACCAGCCCATACCAATAACGACGTCATAATATCCTAAGATCATGACGTACAGGTTGGCCCTGGTGAAAAACTCTCCCAGGTTAAGGGTACAGCTCGTAACCTTTCCTCCAACCTTCTGTTTGGATCTCGAAGCCATCTCTACACATCTAAACTCATCCTGTTCAACTTCCTTTACCTTAATCCTTTTTAGCGCTGAACCAAAAATGAAACTCTCAATAGCACTAGGATCTATCAAAATACTAAGGTTTTGGTCTATGATGGTACTTGACATCTCGAGCACAGTCATCTGGTTCTCTTCCTGGCAATTATTCACCGTTGAATGAATCTGATGGGCCTTGCCCAAATCTCCCACAGTAGTGGGTCCAGCTGATCTAGAAGCTCTAGTCCTCTCCACTGGGCAGTCACACTGGTAGTGTGGCTCCCCACATGTCCAACACCCCTTCTTCGGTCCAGTACTCCCAGTACTTGAAGTAGAAGCTGACGGCCCACTAGCCTGGAATCCTGGTCTGTTCTGTTGAACAGGCCTAAACTGTTGTTGTTGTGATCGACGTTGTTGTTGATGCAGAGGTCCTCAATAAGGAGTCCACTGCTGAGGTGCTAGTCACCAAGGTGTAGTGAAAGTGGATCCCCTCTGGAAGCCACGATATCCTGGCATATGTCTGGCTGGTGTCTAATTTTTTTGTGCACCGGATGACACATGCCATGTTGGTCTCACTGGAGTCCTGCTCTGACCCTCGCTAATAAGATCCTCCTCTACTATGAAGGCCTTTTGGATGGCATCATGAAAGGTTTGAGGCATCGGAATCCTAACCTAACAAATGTTTCCATTAAGGCCGAACACAAACCTGTTGACCTTAAGGTTCTTAGTATTAAGATGCGAATCATACCGAAGAAACTCCATAAAACGGACCTCGTACTTGGGCACCATATGGTCACCCTGTTGTAAGGTGTTTGAACTCATTGATTTCACGCTCAATGAATTCCTCAGAGGATACCTCTCGTAGGACCGTTCCTCGAACAGTTCCCATGACATGTCTTCGACAGCCATGTATTAAAGTGGTAGGAGTGTCTTCCACCGTAGAAGAGTGCTCCCCTTCATTTGAAAGACCGCCCTGTGGATATTCATGTTGGAGTTATAGTCGCGAAGTGAAATCACCTTGAATTATTCTACAACCATGCTTTGGCGGCTGCACTGTCCGGGGCACCAAAGAACTTGGGAAATTTGACCTTCTCGAGTTCACAGTGAAAACTAACGATACTGACTGGGTGCATTATGGACCCTCAGGGGTATGAGCGCCCCACCCTCATCTCAGTACAGAAGGTGATTCAAGGCCTCTAACCATCTCTATCAGGACCCTAGTCAGACGATCATCATCCCTTACAACAATCGAATCCATCCCAAGGGATTTTTCCTCCCCCATGCGGTTAGACTCCGAGGGTGTGGGCACTTATGGAGGCATCACACCTCCTTCCATGACACCACGCCATAACCTATGTGGCATCCTCTAATCGAAATCACCGCTTGGATACGTTAAGGTTTTAATTAGTGCTAGGTTAAAACTCAAAGGTTTACTGCAGTGGAAAGCCTAGCAATCCACAGTCGCAGGGTTGAACCCGCTCTGATATCATATGTAACGACCCCATCGTTACAACTACAAGTGAAGCAGAAGGTGCATTCTTTTTTTTTCAAATGATACGGCAACAACGATTATAGCTAAACGAAACATCTGATGGTGGGCACAACGCCCACTGAATAGATAGCAAACAACTACGACTCCACACACTGGCACAAGAGAAACCGGACGAAACATGCGTAAAACAACAAGGAGGAACAACTACCCTCCCGACGCAAACAAGACCACGCCTACAATCTAAGGGACAACATCCCCCTCCCGACACAACGGCCTTGATGACCAATGACCAGAACCTCAAGGTGCGCGAACCAAATGCATGAAGGCGTTAAAACCTAAGTGTTAACAACATTTTACAACGATCAACAACACTCACACAGGAAGCACAGACTCCGGACACAAATATCATTCACCTCTGTCCAATAGGGCACGCCATGATCCCCTCATCAGGAATCATGTCGTCCCCTTATGAGAGGCGCGACAATAACCCTAGCGCAAACATATTATATCTGGACCATAGACTCAAGACCAACCCATGCGCTAGGAGACCGAAATAGCTGACACAAATACTACACCCACACCCCCAAGAAATGGGTCGGCAAGACGCAAGATGACGTCAACAAGAAAAGCACAAGATGTTACACGAATTCGTCGACAACCCAACCCATTAATCAAGTCTAAATTAGTTGATAATTACAAATCTAATTTAGCAAGTCTAAATTTACAATTTAGTCAGTACTCACCTATCTAATTTAATCATTAATTACAATCTAAATGGGAAATTATAAATAAATCCCAAAATTACAATCTAACTAGCAATTAACATTATATAACAACATTAACCATATCAATGTAGAATTCTACAATTATAACACTTATTAACAAATTAAATTACAACATGTCGTCTATCTATATTAACCGTACCAAAAATAACAAGTTGTCTATTAACATTAAAAGAAACCGTTGAGAAATAATAATGCCATTAATGCGGGCTATTATCATGTTGTTGGCTAAATGTTCAGTGGAAGGTACATAAAATTCGGCAATGCAAACCATTAACATCGTTGTATGCAATTAATGTTTGGAAGTGAGAACGTTGGGTAAACATTCAATTTGAAGGAGAAAACTAGACAATACTAAACTACAGAAAAGATCAACCTTAGCCATCGCTCCTCAGGAAATTGCGCCCAAATATGGGTAAATCATTCACAGTAAAAAAAAATGTTAACATTTATCGTATATCCATCAAACTGAACATTCATCGTCTATAAATATCTAGCATGCACTGTAGCTTTATTACAGAATAGAGTCATCGCCAGAGGCTAGGCTTCTCCTAAGAACCAAATCTACCAGCGACTGAACCTCACCCGAATCTACAATAATAGGGTTAAGGAAGGCCACACCAAACAACCTAACCCAAAATATGGTCAATTGTCCAACTTCATTGAAAAACACAGTTGGTTACAGTCCAACAATGTTTTAGCCCATGCCAAATTCAAAAATACCTCATCATGAACGTGTACGCTCTTGAATTTCCTCCCCACAAGGAATGGGCGATTTTGTGATAGGTTGTATGATATTTCGATGTTGCATTGCACGATTTATTATCGTAGAAATCATAGAAAACTTGCACGATTTATTATGTGCTTCTAATTACTACTAACAGCTAATCAATCCCTAATCTGGTGAGAGGTAAATAAATCTTCCTTAACTAACTCTAGGGAAACCTTTCTTTCATCCAAGAGTTCGTGAAGAAAGTCGAAGATAACAGAACGAAGTATCATTACAACAGCCTCCCAATTCACAATTCACAATTTATGTCTACTAACATTACTTTTGTGATTGAATTCGCTATGTAGATTCCAAGGGAAAAATTACAGTCGTAGCAATCCAACTGTTCTCTGGGATTTCTTAAGACCAATAATCTGTATAATCATGTTGAATTAAAAATGCAGTAAATTGCCGAAGGAAAAACTTTGTGGCCAAGCAATTCATTTTTAAAATAAATCAATAGTTGAGTTTTAACACAACAGTTTTCGTTGGGTAAAAATCGTTATTGAAGTAAAAATATAAGCAGAGGGAAAATGCATTTCTATAGCTGAGTGGTTAAATAAATTGTAGTCTACAAAATGTGAAATTAAAAGGATAAAATCGTCGTGTTAATTTGCCCACGAATTACATTAAATTGTAGAGAAAAATTAAATCGCGGGCCAAAAGAATTATAAACTCAGAGAGATATATCCAGCAGTGAAAACACATTCAATATATAAAAACGCAGATTAATATATCCAGCAATGAAAATGCAGAGATAAAAATCGTGGTTGAGGGTGTTGAAATGCAGAGAATACTAAGCACAGTTTTCATATGTCAGTATCAATTAAGACACAAAGGTGATAACACATGCAGAAACCCATGCAACGCGGAGATCAACGTAGAGATAAGAAGGGGTAAACAACTGGGAAAACACATCCTTTGATCATCATCCACGCATAGAAAAGTAGGGCATTAGAATCTATAGGACGCTCTGCACTGAAGTGACGACCGTCGATTCGGCTCCTGTCCGACTACTCAGGCGTGAACTGACGAACTAGGGGTGAGGACAAAAATCACAACTCTTCACAAAAATCAACAAAACCAAAGGACAGTGACAACATGCAAGGATCAAATGACAAGGGAATCAAGTCAAGAAGCGAACTTAATGCTATGGGAATTTAAGTTCTCGATTAAACTACTAAGTCAAACTCCTTGTTTACACAGTTAAAACAAAATACAGAAATGAAAGGGTAAGGTCTATAATAATCTATCATGCAGAATCAAGGTAAGCATACTGTATCCCAAGTCGTCCGCTCTGAGTCGTTGTCCTGCGCGCTCCGTGTAGCTCCCGCTTGTCGACCGATGAGACTTCACCGGTACCTCCCAACCAACGCTAGGGGTACTCTTCTTCCCCCTTAGCCCCCTGAGCTGCAAAGGGGCCACACACACTAAACCAGAGATCATATAGCTCCCATCTCGCCACGCAAGGCCGAGCTACCACTCCTCACGGATCTTGGAATCCTAACTCCCACAAGATAAGTCAGTCAAGTCTAAATTTCTGCAGCGTAACGTTACACATAACAGAAGAGATCCATCATCCTCCTCCTCTCTCCTTTATATAGAGTTTCTAAGTCATTTACTTTCCCAAATTCCCATTTAATTTATTGTTCAATAATTTAATTCATAAAAATCCTCCCCGTACATGTGTCACCCATCCCCTTCATTGCACCATTAATTAATTCAATTAATTAATTAATTACTCCTATTTCCCTCACCCGCCTAAAAGCATTCCTAGAATCGCTCCTAGGTGTCCCCATATTCCCTTACACATTTTAATGACTTACCCCCTTACTAATTCACTAGTTGAGTTCAATTTAGAAATTTCTTAAATGCAAGCTACCTTATTAAGTTGGTCTTTCTTCTTTTTCCTTATGTTTTCCTTTCTCTTTTTGTTTCCCGCTTTTTCCTAGTTTCCTAATTCTTTTAAATTTCCCTATTTTCATTTTCATTTAAAACTCAAATTGGCATGTGTAGAAAATTACATTTTTCCCCTTTTCCTTTTTAATTAATAAATTTTTAATTAGCATAATATAACAAAACAATTATTTCCCTTTTTAAAATTTTATCCCCCAAAAGATTTTTATAAATTAATTGAATTGCTTACCCCCTTCTCGTCACATGATTTATGATGATTATCATTATTATTTATTTTTATTTTTATCACAAGTATCACTTAGATCTAGACTTTATTTTCCTGTGTTGGGAGAAATTTTATTAGGGAAATTGTTTTAAATCTTTCTCATCACATTATTCGTTCTAAGGCCATCTAGGTTCATTCATTTATTATTTAACAACACGACGTGCCCTTTAGGACGCACTAGGTGCTCCAAGGGTTCCACTCACCTCATTATATTTCCCTTGCGCAACATGCCCTTCAGGACGCACTACGTGCTCCAAGGGTGCCACTCGCCTCTTGACTGACTTGGTAGACATCAAAACCCCTGGAGTCAATAATCTGCCAGGTGATCTTGTGGGAGACTAAGGGCCTCTAAGGAATAAGGCCCTTTCCTTATTGTGTGCCCCTGAGAATCATCGTGAGCGACTGTCGCAGTTGGAGCGACTGTCGCAGTTGGCCCTCACGACATCATGGGTCTTCTCGAACTAGGTAATTGTTAACCTACAGTTCGAGCAATGGTAGGAGTGCTAGTAGGTTGTGGTAGGCTTATTGTCCACACCTCTCCCTCAACGTAATTTATTCAGTTGTGAATTATATACTAGTTGAATTATTGTTATTGTGTTGAGGAAAGTATTAAAAGTTGGAGTTAACTTGTTATACATTAATCAATCATTGGGTTAAATATAGATTGGTAATAAGTTAAATTGCACCAAGTTTGTATCAATTAGTTTCATTAATATTACAAATTAGTTATTTCCTTAATGTAGTATTTGTGAAATTAGAAGAAAAAAAATGTTAATTTAAAATATTGTATGTATTGAATCATTAATATTAATTGTGCAACGTGTACAAGGTTAGTGAAAATCATTGGCATTTTGCACAAGAGGTGAAATCCTTATGTTTCCTTGTGCACGTTGACAAAGCCTTTCATAATGTGGTGCAATGTTATCAATTATCATATCATAACCTTTGGTTATTATAGTGACATTTATATATATATTGGTGTAAACACATGAAAAGTTTTAATAGTTAAATCCTTGATATTGTTGATGAATTTTTCTAGATGTTGAATTGTGAATTTGTGTATCATGAAGGCCTTAACAATCCAAGAAAATAATCTACATGGGTTACGAGCATTGCTTATGTGTACTTGAAGATACAGGTATAAGCCTCTATTAGTCGATTTTTGTAGTTAAACTTCTATTGTGAAAATATATCATGTGATTAATTATTATTAAGTCTTACATTGTTGGCTTGTTATAATTGATTAATTACACACACAAAATGACTCAATTGAGGTAACTTAGAGAGGTGTTACACATATGGTCCATTTTCCATCACAAAAACCTTCATTAATTATTGTAAACCCTTCACTCTACCATTGGAACTCAATCTCAAACTAGGGCCTTGTCCACAGATTTATGGAGTTGTAACAAAAACAAAATAAATTTCTACAAAGAATATTTAGAAAAATCCAAACTTTTAAAATGAATACCCCATCTACTATATACAACATCACTCCTCAACCAAAATTTTAGGAGAGGGAGGGCAGGAGATGAAGACAAAATGAAGAGTAGGAGGAAAGAGAGGGAGAATAAAAAGAAGAGGATCATGGAGGGAAGAAAAATGGGAAAAGGGAGAGGAGAAGAGAAGAAAAAGAGGAAGAAGGATGAGGGGACTACGTGATAAGAGAAAGGGGAATAGTAGAAGGGGGATGAGGGAGAGGGATAAGAAGAGGATGGGGGAAGAAAAATAGGGAGAGGGAGAGGAGGTGGGAATAAAAAG
>JASDQU010100687.1:136586-157536 GCA_032191745.1 Picea mariana
ATGTAAATTTAAAAAAGAGGGTGGGGGGGGAGAAGGAAAACCAAAACCCAAATCCCATTTTATTTGAAATCTGCAAAATAAAAATATTACTAATAATAATAATAATTAAGGGAAAATGGGAAAAACCTTATTGTGAATCCAAGAGATATGGTGATGCCCCATAAATATTCCTTGCTTTCTCTTATTGAGTGCCCACATCAATCCCTTTCAAATCCAAAAATATATACCCCAAACTTTAATGTGAAAATGAAATGAGGGAACTCTTATTTTGTAGTTTATATGATAAATGTACAACTAAATTGATGTAAAAGTTGTTCTTGAATTTTTTTTTATTTGAACCTGTTATCGCACAGTTTGTAGCTGGGAAAAAGGCTATAAGATTGAAGGCCAAACTGGCGTAACAGGAACCTATCCCACCCAATGTCACCACGATGGGGAGGCTCTTTCTCTTTAGGGAGGTTATACCCAGGGGAGACGTCCCCGGTGACCTGTGGTTTTGAAGAGGCAAAGGGCTAATAAGACCAAGATAAGGTTTTCCCCCTTCACAAGTCACCACCCAAATAGAAAGTCCCGGCTAAACAACCAATAATAAGTAAATCCCCAATGAAGAACACCGGCCTGGAACAAGACAACAGCAAACAGATATATGCAAGCTATATTTCAATGGGTTAGTACTTCATAACACTATCTGATAAATATATATATGCAATTAGCAATAAATGTTGACGAAGTCAATGTTTATCAATAGAAAATGAAAAATATAGCACTTCACCAATAAATATTGGAACTATGTGGCATTCAATGTAACAAATAAACACTTCATTTAACAAATGCTTTAAACCACCATTCAATTGCTCATAAAGTAAAATGTTGCTGCAATAAAGATGAAATATCCAATGATGACGTCAGCAACTTAGGGTTAGTAGGTTAGGGTTTGGAATTCAAAGAATTTTGAGAGTTTGTTTGATCAATTTCACTTCAACGTTAGAGGACTTTCACATCAGTGCCTTAGGGCTTAATGGATTCATAAGCGAAGGACGCAAGAGTTGAAGGAGGCAAGATTTTAAGGAATAGAGGGAAGAGTTTTGAGGTGTTGCTAAGGCAAGGCCTCAAAATCAAAACCCTAGAGCAGAGAGTCTCACTCCGGTGTTGCTAAAGCAAGGCCTCATGGTCTCTCCTCCTTCCCGGAAAAATGGCTAGCTCAGATGAAGCACAAAGTCAAGATAAGAAGGCTTAATGAGGGAGAGTGTTGCTACAGCAAGGCTCTTTCATCAAACCCTAAAAGAAAAATGGCCCTAAGTGTAGATAACCTAGGCCTGAGACGTATTTCTTCCTCTTGAAGTCTAAAAGGTATGGCTAGCAAAGGAGAGGAAGAAAAAGGAGTGTAGCTATGGCTAGGTTCTCTTCTTCTTCTCCAATGGTTGAAAGTTTCTCTATCAGGAGACATGAGACAAGGACCTACTTGTGTTCTTGTCACCTAGGGTTTTGATTCAGAAAATTATAAATACATGCAAGAAAATAAGACTACAACCATTCGTTTAAGATGTTTTCAGAAAAATACTTACAATTCATCAAGAAATAACCATGCAAACCCTAGTTGTAACACCTTCCTTCAAGAGAAACACCATAAATGCCAAAAATCACCTCCTTCAACAAGTGCACATCACTTAATCCAACCAAATACCTAAGAGAGGGCACAAATTTCAGTCCTCCTTATGGAGTGAATGAGTTGTGATGAAAAAATGAGGATCAAAATCCTCAATATATATTGTATCAATGACCTAATTTACATTTTAGGTCATAAAAAGGCTGACAAGGCCATAATATCAAAATTGTATTGTTTTTACATTAAATTGGAAAATAAAAACCCTAATTGAGCTATAAAGAGATAAGAATCCCCTCTAAGGGAGGCATTAGCCCCTTCTAGGGCAAATGGGGCATCCTGGAGCAAAACGTTAGCCCTCCTTGGGCTTCTCCAACCTGCCACACGTGCCAATACTGCCTAGTCTGCCTCCCAAAACGTCCATACTGTTGGATGACATCATGGCTATGATGGGTGATGTCTTAGGCCTTCCAAGGCCAATATTCCACTGAAAAAGGGCAAATCCCCCTAGTTCAAGCTCCATCGAGGTGCCTCTGGTGGAACGTCCTCTTCTTCTCCGGTGCAAGACACCAATCCATATTTGTCTCGTCTCTGCCCCATGGTGGGGTCTCAGCATCCATATGATGGGCTCTTCAGCCCCATGGAGGTCTGAATTGATCATCTCCCCATGTGTACCGGTCCAAATGGTACTTGTTCGTCGGGTATGGTCCTGCACATCAAAGGTTATGCCCTCCATGGGCTCCTCAGTCACAGGAATCATAGCAATGTCAATCACATTTCATCATTAATATTATTAAACACATGCATAAAATCCCTAATACATCAGTCAATAGCTCAAAGACATTACACAAGCCTGCAATACAAGTCTGAGGAAAAGGACAAGGCATCCTATTGGGCTAGTGTCCACAGGAAAAAGAAAGTTCCCAGAAATACCTCATCCAAGCCATGTAAGTGAGGTGATGTGGTCAGGGGATGTCCAAGCATGTGGGTGCAGTGAGGGCCAAGGATGCATAAGTGTTACCTATGGGTGCCTTTGTAGAAGGAAATCTGTACCTGTCATGGATTCATTCTTTCCAAGCCCATTCTTACCTTTATTCTTTTTCATTCTTTTATTCTTTTTATCTCTTTTTTTGTTCAAGAGCTAATCCGGGGACACTACCTTGGCATGGTGACCAGAGCTAACAGTGTTACCCACAAGTACTTTCGCAGAAATGGGAAGGTTGGCTCGTGATGAGACCCCCTTTCCCTTGGCCATGCAACCAAGAGTCACTACCCTGGTGTGGTAACCAGCTGGTGGCAATGTCATACTACTAGCTACCCATGAACCTAATAGGATGGCTCGTGATGAGACCCCCTATCCTCTGACTAGGTCTTTGTTTCATTATTTTTCTGGGTCCCTCTTGTTTCTTGTTGAGAATCCTTTTATTAATTTCTTGGGGATCCCTGGGCGAAGGATATTAGGGTTCATTTTTAGGCTTTTATCTTTTACCATCTTTCTTTTACCTTCTGGGCCTTTGGCCCCTTCTTCCCACGAGGTAAGGTGCAGTCCTAAAAATAGGTCAACCCAATGCCCGTACAAGGGGAATGGGATAAGTGAGTAGGAGATAAAATGGAAAAGTGGTCTTATGATGGGAGTGGATGATGGATTTTTAGAAATCACCCTTGTGGCAAACCAAAAACCTACAGATACAGGCTTGCTAGGGCACCCTGTCAATCCCCCCAAACATGGTCAAGTGGGCAAATGTAAGATCCAAGCAGTTGTTAGAGATAAAAGGAATCAAATGCATATATTCAAAGGTTTCAATGATCAAAAGTGACACATACCATGATACCTAGACCAATTAACTCATGGAGCAAAAACCTCTTCTGATATAGGACCAAGCCGATGGTGATGGATGTTGTTGCTGCGGTCAAGACAAAAGATGATGGGAGAAAAAGATGGGCCCTCCAGGGCTATGCTCAGGTCAATCCTGCTCTCGGTACTCCATGTCTAGGACTTGTGGGCCTCGAGACATGATCTCCTAGTTATCCCTAAAAAGTGGGGATAACATTTGGCTCCAACTCGGGGACATGTGCTCATCGTAGAGTGCATGAGAACCTCAGCATATCTAGCATAACCTGCAAACCTACTCAATCTCGATAGGGGTATCAGTAACGAAATTGTGGCGGTAATGCCACCCCAGCATGCACATAGATGTATATATTCTAAATTAAAACAATCAATATGCGAATGTAAAGAAAAGTACCTACCTTTACTTACCTGTTGGTTGGATGTTCGATGTAGTCAAACAACAAGTGTAGCCAATCCAGCAATGTCCCATGATACCTGCCTTTGTGCTTCATCATAAACCAAAATAGTGATAAATCAAGCACAAAAATGTCATGAGTTAGAATATATATCATATCATCGGAAATCTCAAAGTCTAACTCATGGAGGTGGGTGGGAGGGATAAAATCCTTCCAAGTCCATCTCTAAGGAAATTACTCAATCCACTTCAGGAAGGGGTCAAGAAAATTCCAAGGTTAAGAACATTGACTCAAAATTTCGGCACACTGGCTATCTAAGACATTCTCATACTGTGAATTCTGGGAATGGATTGACAAGGATGTATTAGACGACTGGAAAATTCTCAAGGGATAGTTGAAAAATTGAGAAGATACACTTAAGATTGTAAATTTAACCAACCCTTGGACTCTATGGTTTGCCCCAGAGGAAACTCAAAATGAAAAACATACTTCCCAACCACAACTCTAGCAACACAACAAAGTATAGTAATTGGAAGTGGTTGGGGAGAATTGTCACAAGGATCCTCCTTTAAGCAAAGGAGGTCCTTACTTGTATTAAGACCTGAGCACAGTGGTGGTTGGAAATCATATTGATGGATAGAATCCAAGTGCTTAGAAGGGTACTCATCAATAATATCAAGGTAAGACTGAAAATCATCAGGAAAAAAAGGTACTAGGTCATCCTTGGTTTTTTGAAAAGTATGGGTAAAAATCTCATCTCCTTGTTGGCACTGGTCAAAAGTAATATGTTGTGATAATTGCAAGGGAAACACTTGGAAATGACTCTCAGTTTCATAGATGGGATCCAGGTTATAACCAACTATATCCCACCTACGTCTCCCAACATGTATGAACTCATCAATGTTATCAACAATGTCACTATCTGTGTCATAACATGCAGGGTTTGAAACATTTGAAAATTCATTCTCCTCCTCCTCATTTCCTTCATCATAAAGTAAAGCATCATCAAAAACTAGAGGAGGAGGGCAACTTATTGTTTCTTCTTGTGCAGGGGCTTCGAGGACTTTGGTGTTTTCAGCATGTGTTATTGTTTCATCCTCATGTATTTATTCTTTGTCTTTGAATGTATAGAAAGGAATATCCATTTCGTTCAAGGCTTCCATTTCTCCTTCATTTTTTGAATCAAGGAACAAGGTGTCATCGATATCCTGAAAAGGGAAACAACTAACCTCATTATCATTCTATTGTGCAGGAGAAACAGGCTCTTGGATGGCCTTATCAAAAGGAGGAGTGCAGGTCGATACTTCATCATATTTCTTAGGTTCTTGCTCCTTAATCACGTCCTCATTCTGTTGGTCAAAAACTTGTTCCCTTCTCTCTTGTGTATCTTCAGCAAAGGTTTCAAGGGAAAATAGTTGTATCAAGCTGAGAGT
Organism: Picea mariana; assembly: GCA_032191745.1. Lineage (NCBI taxonomy): Eukaryota > Viridiplantae > Streptophyta > Pinopsida > Pinales > Pinaceae > Picea > Picea mariana. The sequence goes on from JASDQU010100687.1 coordinate 141,870, forward strand.
GACTATGGTATGGTCATTGGTTCTAGACAAGGAGAGATTCTTCTCGATTCGAATGGCCATGTTGTGAGCTTCTGCAAGTGTTTTTGGATTCTTTTTATTTAGGAGGAAGCTCAAATGCCCCTGAAGTCCATTAGCATAGAGATAAATTAGGTACTTGTCTTTAGGACAATGGATTTCAGGAATCTGTTAAAGCAACCTCTGGAACCTAACCCCAAAAACTCTGACGATCTCATCCTTTGTTTGTTTTATGCATTCAATACCTTTCAGCAATGATTGTATATCTTCCAATTTCATAACCCACCTTGCAAGGAAGATTTCTTCAAAATGTTCCATAGATGTGATGCTGGCAGCTGGAAGATTATCATACCATCTTCTAACCTCTCCATGCAAAGAAGCAGAGAAGAGTTTCATCACCAAATCTTTAGCCTCATCACTGATAGGGCGGTATTGAAAGAAAGCCCAGAATTTGCTCATGTGATAATCGAGACTTTCTCCATCGATGCCAACGAATCTAGGGAGCCAATTTTTATAAAAGGGGGGCATTCGTCTGGGATATCCCATGATTTTACTCATGTCCAAAGGTTTGTAGTTCCCTGGATCCTATTGTGAAGTCATAGTTGGCTTCGTCATCAGTGGAGTCGCCAGATAGTTTTCTTGAAACTATCAAAGATAAGGGAAAACACCCAAAGTGGAGTCGCCAGGTAATCTTGTAAGATAGAAACCATAGGGGAAAAGCTTACTAAAAAATTTGTCATATGAGAAAGGTTTGACTCAGTTTTCCCTAGAAATGGCGCCAAAATGTTATCGCATAGTTTGTAGCAGGGAAAAAGGCTATAAGATTGAAGGCCAAACTGGCGTAACAGGAACCTATCCCACCCAATGTCACCACGATGGGGAGGTTAGGCCCAGGGGAGATGTCCCCGATGATCTGTGGTTTTGAAGATTCAAAGGGATAATAATACCAAGATAAGTTTTTCCCCCTTCACAAGTCACCACCCAACTAGAAAGTCCCGGCTAAACAGCCAATAATAAAGTAAATCCCCAATGAAGAACACCTGCCTAGAACAAGACAATAGCAAACAGATATATGCAAGCTATATTTCAATGGGTTAGTACTTCATAAGACTATCTAATAAATATATATATGCAATTAGCAATAAATGTTGAAGAAGTCAATGTTTATCAATAGCAAATGAAAAATATAACACTTCACCAATAAATATTGGAACAATGTGGCATTCAATGTAAAAAATCAACACTTCATTTAACAAAAGATTTAAACCACCATTCAATTGCTCATAAAGTAAAATGTTGCTGCAATAAAGATGAAATATTCAATGATGATTTCAGCAACTTAGGGTTAGTAGGTTAGGGTTTGGAATTCAAATAATTTTGAGAGTTTGTTTGATCAATTTCACTTCAACATTAGAGGACTTTCAAATCAGTGCCTTAGGGTTTAATGGAGTCATAAGTGAAGGACGCAAGAGTTGAAGGAGGCAAGATTTTAAGGACTAGAGGGAAGAGTTTTGAGGTTTTTCTAAGGCAAGGCCTCAAAATCAAAACCCTAGGGGAGAGATGCTCACTCTGGTGTTGCTAAAGCAAGGCCTCATTCTCTCTCCTCCTTCCCAGCAAAACGACTAGCTCAGATGAAGCACAAAGTCAAGACAAGAAGGATTAATGAGGGAGAGTGTTGCTACATGAAGGCTCTTTCATCAAACCCTAAAAGAAAAATGGCCCTAAGTGTAGATAACCTAGGTCTGGGACATCTTTCTTCCTCTTGAAGTCTAAAAGGTATGGCTAGCAAAGGAGAGGAAGAAAAAGGAGTGTAGCTACGGCTAAGCTCTCTTCTTCTTCTTCAATGGCTGAAAGTTTCTCTATCAGGGGACATGAGACAAGGACCTACTTGTGTGCTTTTCACCTAGGGTTTTGATTCAACAAATTATAAATACATGCAAGAAAATAAGACTACAACCATTCATTTAAGAAGTTTTGCAGAAAAATACTTACAATTTATCAAGAAATAACCATGAAAACCCTAGTTGTAACACCTTCCTTCAAGAGAAACACCATAAATGCCAAAAATCACTTCCTTCAACAAGTGTGCATCACTTAATCCAGCCAAATACCCAAGAGAGGGTGAAAATTTCAGTCCTCCTTATGGAGTGAATGAGTTGTGATGGAAAAATGAGGATCAAAATCCTCAATATATACTGTATCAATGACCTAATTTACATTTTAGGTCATAAAAAGGCCAACAAGGCCATAATATCAAAATTATATTGTTTTTACATTAAATTGGCAAATTAAAACCCTAATTGAGCTATAAAGAGGTAAGAATCCCCTCTAAGGGAGGCGTTAGCCCCTTCTAGGGAAAATGGGGCATCCTGGAGCAAAACGTTAGCCCTACTTGGGCTTCTCCAACCTACCACACGTGCCAATACTGCCCATTTTGCCTCCCAAAATGTCCATACTATTGGATGACATCATGGCTATGATGGGTGACGTCCTAGGCCTTCCAAGGCCAACGTTCCACTGAAAAAGGGAAAATCCCCCTAGGTCAAGCTCCGTCGGGGTGCCTCTGGTAGAACGTCATTTTCTTCTCCGGTGCAAGACACCGATCCATATTTGTCTCATCTCTACCCCATGGTGAAGTCTCAGCATCCATCTGATGGGCTCTTCAGCCCCATGGAGGTCCGAACTGATCATCTCCCCGTGTGTACCAATCCAAATGGTATCTATCTGTCAGGTATGGTCCTGCACATCAAAGGCTATGTCGTCCATGGGCTCATCAATCACATGGATCATAGCAATGTCAATCAAATTTCATCATTAATATTATTAAACACATGCATGAAATCCCTAATACATCAGTCAATAGCTCAAAGACGTTACACAAGCCTACAATACAAGTCTGGGGAAAAGGACAAGGCGTCCTGTTGAGATAGTGTCCACAGGAAAAAGAAAGTTCCCAGAAAGACCTCATCCAAGCCATGTAAGTGAGGTGATGTGGTCAGGGGATTTCCAAGCATGTGGGTGCAGTGAGGGCCAAGGACGCATAAGTGTTACCTGTGGGTGCCTTTGTAGAAGGCGAGTTGTACCTGTCATGGACGCATTCTTTCCAAGCCCATTCTTGCCTTTATTCTTTTTCATTCTTTTATTCTTTTTATCTTTTTTTTGTTCAAGAGTTAATTAGGGGACACTGCCTTGGCATGGTGACCAGAGCTGACAGTGTTACCCACAAGTACTTTCACAAAATGGGAAGGATGGCTTGTGATGAGACCCCCTTTCCCTTGGCCATGCAACCAAGAGTCACTGCCCTGGCATGGTAACCAGTTGGTGGCAATGTCATACTCCTAGGTACCCATGAACCTAATAGGATGGCTCGTGATGAGACCCCCTATCCTCTGACTAGGTCTTTGTTTCATTATTTTTCTGGGTCCCTCTTGTTTCTTGCTGAGAAGCCTTTTATTTCTTTCGCGGGGATCCCTGGGCAAAGCATCTCTAGGTTCATTTTTAGGCTTTTATCTTTTACTAGCTTGCTTTTACCTTATGGGCCTTTAGCCCCTTCTTCCCACGAGGTAAGGTGCAGTCCTAAAAATAGGTCAACCCAATGCCCGGACAAGGGGAATGGGATAAGTGAGCGGGAGATAAAATGGAAAAGTGGTGTTATGATGGGAGCGAACGATGGCTTTTCAGAAATAGCCCCAGTGGTAAACAAAAAACCTATAGACACAGGCTTTCTAGGGAACCCTGTCAATCCCCCCAAACATGGTCAAGTGGGAAAATGTAAGATCCAAGCAGTTGTTAGAGATAAAAGGAATCATATGCATATATTCAAAGGTTTCAATGATCAAAAGTTACACATACCATGATACCTGGACCAATTACCTCATGGAGCAAGAACCTCTTCTGATACAGGACCAAGCCGATGGTGATGGATGATGTTGCTACTGTCAAGACAAAATATGATGGGAGAAAAATATGGGCCCTCCAGGGTTATGCTCAGGTCAATCCTGCTCTCGGTACTCCATGTCTAGGACCCATGGGCCTCGAGACATGATCTCCTAGTTATCCCTAAAAAGTGGGGATAACATAACCTTGCATCGATTTATCGTTGTACTAACATCAACTACCATGACAAGGATACAAAGAATATGTTGATTAGCATCATATTTGTAACATCCTCGGTTTTAATTTCCGCGAATTATAATGTAATTGGATAAATGTAAATTAGGTCAGTCGATGTGTTGGGAAGAAGAGTCTGTATTGATTTAATTTGGTCGGGGGACGAATTGTATATTGTATGCCTTAAATAATTAATAAAAGTAATAATCGTTGACTATGATACAAAAGGAATGAAGAACAATGGGGGGCTATGATTCCACAAGAGAGAGGGGTCCAAGGGAAGTTATGTATGGGTATTAATCCAAACCCAAATTCCTGAATTATTATTGCATATAACCTTCTAATTTGATGTGGAGTGTGCTGAAATCCAAAAGCAATTGAGAGTTCCTAGAGCCCTCGGCTAAGAGATTCCTAGCTAAGAGTTGGAGGATTGGAACTGTTGTGGGAGTATAATCTAGGTTTTGGGGTTGTTGTGAGTGGAGAGTGGACTGCCAGTGGGTCGGATCACCTTTTGGACTCATAGCCTCAGCTCGGGGATGGCTTGTTGTTGAGATAAAATGAACAGCAGTGCCTATGGATAGGAGTTTCATCCTTCATATGCAGTTAGTTGGTCAATTATTAACAGACAAGTGTTTTTGGTCTGTTCTTATGTTATTTCATTGTGTAAATGGTTTATATGAATTATGTGTGTTTATTGTTTTCTTGAAAAAATGATTCGTATTTTAATATATGTTGTTATATGACTTTAGAATCGTGGTATCAGTCAAATGGTTAAATCTGTGTGTGATCTATAGTTGGTAAGCTACAAGAAATTAATTAGCAGTAAATCTTAATGATTTAATGAGTTTTCACATGTAATGTTTCTTAGTTGGGTGATAGGTATGCTACAAAGTAGCATCGGAGCTTCTGGTTCAAACATCGGGCTTGTATGGGCCAAGAACCAGTGCGAATTTTGAAAAATTGATTGTTATAGTTTTGTTTGTGACAAATTTGGGGAAAAACAATGAAAAATTCAAGAGAAATCCCCAAATTCAAGAAAAAATCGAGTTTAAATGAATTTGAACTATTTTAAAGGATTAATGGAGTGAATCCGTAGAATTGTAGAGCTAGATTTGACTTGCAACTTCAAAATTCATGTTTTAATGGTCATTGTAGTGTTGGGAAGAGTTCAGTGAATCAACGACCGAGATCATGTTTGATATCGAGATCAACTACTTATAAGTATTTGGTCATTTAGAAGGTTGAGTAGATCAATGGATAGGATTTATTTTCGAGGGTTTGGGAAATGGATCGGATCGACAGTCTAGATTAGTTTCCTCCATTTGGGAGTTGGAGTCAGTCAACAGTCAAGATAATATTGGTTGGGAGATCAACGGTACAGGTTGACCTGGGATTTGATCAAAAATATCTAAGTGTTGAATTTTTCCAAAATAATTCGTCGATGGTGGATGGTTGGATCAGTGAGATTAGTGAATAGTTGGGCTCAGCCAAAGGAAGTCTCCGATGGTCGATGGCTGATGGTTGGGCATCAACAGACTTGAACAAGTTTTGATAGACTAATGGCTGGGATAATTTTTGAATGCTAGATCGATGGTTCAGATTAATCAAATATTGGTAGAAAATTTTCTAACTTTTGGAGTTGGCCAAGAGAATTCACCAACGATAGATGGTGAGGTCAATCGAAATGGAAAAGTGTTTTAGTCACCAATGGAAATTTTCGATGGGTTGATGGTCGAGCATTGGCTGATTAGGAGAAGTGTTTGATCGATCAATAGGAAGCATCGATGATCGACAGGTCGATGGTCGGGTGTCATCCTAATTGACGAGGTGTTCAAGTTGTCCAAGAGAAATGGTCGATGGTTGATGAAGGAAAGAGGGATATGACATGTCATGTCATGTCATCATCCACATGTCGTGCCACATCAACCAAGTTGACACATCATGATGATGTTTCATGTCACTTCATCATCCATGTGTCATGCCATGTCAAGTGAGAAGTGGTTGATGGTCAACGCTCGGTCAGGCCGAACTAAAGAAGTGTTTCATCGATTAATGAGGATCATCGATGGTCGATGGATCAATAGTCAGGTCAGCCAATTTAGCGATGGTTTACAAGTGGTTTCCAAGAGAAATGATCAATGGTTGATGGGAAAATGGTCAAGAATCAGTTTAATTGGTGAGGAGTTTCATTTTCCAATGAAAATCATTGATGGTCGATGGCCAATTTTTGGGTCGGTTGGTTTAGCATGGTGTTGCAAATCAATTGCTAAAGGAATGGTTCGATGGTCGACGGTCGGGTCGGTAGTTTTGGGAAAAATTTGTGCACCCTCGAAGGAGAAAGTCAATGGTTGATATAGTCAGATCAATAGTTGAGATCTCACCCGATTTTGAGATCGACACCTTGGATTTAAAGCATTTTTATGACTGTAAAACAGTCAAATCTCTACAATTTTTTTGGGTTTTTGAAGGTCATGAACTTGTAGAGTTGTTTTGAGGCCCTAAACAACATTTTAGCAATTTTAATTTTCGTGACTGTAAGTGTCATAGGCACCACATATACCCTCTATAGATTAAATAAAATATCTCAAAGAGAGTTTTCCAATGAGCTAATATGTTCACAAAGAAGAGCTCATATGAGAAAGTTATAGTTGAAACAATTAAAGTAAAATTATGGCACTAGTTTACTTCCAGAGGGAATAAATCCTAGCTCAGAAGTTTGTTTGGGGTACAGGATAAGTCTATGGAAATATTATGAACCATATAATACAATGGTGGATCCATATTTGGTATCCGGGTATGTAAAAGTGTGTAGGAAGAGGAAGAAAACACCTATAGCATACAGGAATAAAAATGTAAAACAGTCAAAACTTATGCAAGCTGTAACTAATAGTCTAGAGCCCGATTAAGGGTAAAATTGTGACATGTCGTTCAGAAGGTAGTCATAGACATGCCCAATTGATATTCTCCCAAAATCCCAAAGGAATTGGTGTAGAGAATAAGGAACAAGGATAAAATTGCTAAGACAGAAGAAACTCCAAAGGGGAAAAGTTGTCATTTCTGGATTGTTGTAGATTTTGACTGGAGCATCAGTTTGACAATATGAGAGTTGTTGTGAATTCATTGTTAGTGGTATTATCTGTCATGTATAAATTTTTTCTTGTTTCTCAATAGATTTACCTTTCTATGTGGCCAAAGTTGGTGTTTGAGATCATTTTCACTAAGGAGAAAGGTGCAGAAAAGGGGTAAATTGGCAATATTCAATTTCCTATAACTTTGTGCTCAATGCTCAGAATTGAGAGAGAAAGTAGTCATTGGAAATATATTAGATAGGAGAATCTGGATTTCCACTCAGAATTCAGTTTTGAGTTGAATTATTCTCAAGGAATCAGAGGGAAGGTTTCTAATGGACTTGAAGGACACCATTGAGTAGAATGGAATTTCAGGAAACCATAACTCTTAGATCATAAATCAGATTGAAGCATGAGTATGGTCATTGGAAAGGAAATCCATAGGAAAATATAATAGAAGGTATAAGTTCTCCATGAACCATGTATTTACTTAACGTGAATATTTTTCCAAATAGTCTCAAGGTTTGGAGAAACTCTTCCAGACGATAGAAGTGAGTGCCAAAGGTAATTGTTGGGTAAGGAAGAGTATTGAAACCCATGATAGTGCATGTGCATAGGTATATAAGCACAATTGAAGTGAAACAACCTAATAATGAAAAAACAGTGGTTGATCTTGTTAATAGGGAATTTCTAATTAGTAGAGAAACACTCAAGAAGAGAGTGTTGTGTGAAAGGATTTCTAGCAAGAGGATAAGATTCCACAATTGAGAATTGTGTGGGTTTGTTCTAAATTAATTCAGGGTCCATTGGATAGGGAAGCAGGTCAATCTTCTACAGTTGGCTGAAGATTCAAAGAGATGCATAGGAGGTGCAGGGCTATAGAATAGGTGATGCAAGTCTAACAAAGGTCTGAGGAATATCAGGGGAATATTAGTATTCAGATGCTATAGAGTCTAAATGTTTTGCAAAGGAAAACCAATAGAGCTTCTCACATAAATCATGAATCCAATAGGTGAAGAGAGGTATTGCATGCACAAGGAGTTAAGGAGGACTCCATAACCTCAAAGGTAAAAATGTAGTGAAGGCTACAAAGCTTGTTGCAAGAGAAGTAAAATGATATCATGATATGAGGTTTGACTCATAGAGTGGATGAGTCATCTCTATGTGCAAGCATGGGAATACAGAAAGAGGGAATTGTTAGATATGATCTAGCAATTTTGTCTAAAATATCCAAACCAAGAAATTTGTCTCTATTATCAGAGTGTGCATCAAAAAGAAGGGTACAAGTGCAAATGGAGGAGTGTAGTATTCTGATTGGAGTGAAGTGGTCTTGAGTGGCCAAGTATTTCTTAACAGTGAATCACTCAAGGAAGTGAAGAGAGATATTTAAAATTAAGTAAAGCCATATATGGAAAGATGACATAAAGAAATATTTCGAGAATGTTAGAATGTCAATCAATGATAATGATATTTCAAGACCAGTTTGGTCAAGGAAATGGGGAGTGGTTAATTAGATTATAGTGATAACGTTCAGCTGGAGCAATGAATGTTACAACACTATGAATATTGATAATTATATCCAAAATATGTTGGGGCGGGTTTTCTTTGCATAAAGAAAGCAGTTGTGAGATGGCAGCACTAGTGGATATAGTGACTGGAAATGTAGAATGGACAAGTGGGGCTTGGCTAGTAGGTTCAGAATAGGGGCCAGTGGTGCATAGTTGAGCAGAATGGCAGTGCACAGGACAACAAGGTTCTACAAAAATTCAAGGACGGTCATCTACAACAACAAAGATAAATAAATAAATAAAGTTGAAATAGATATGCATTGGGTTGCATGATACAATTGATGCATGATGCATATAATAAAGATAGAATACATATGCATTAAATAGGCATTAAATATCAAATTCATCATTAGTTTTATTCAAATACCATAGTATATATATAAAAACTAATGATGGATTGTCTATCCAGGAAAAATGATTATAGCATGATGATACTATTGCTTATGGTATCCATCCATATGAAGAAAAAAGATGATGGTGGAAATGTTGATCAATAGGTTGGTGAAGGGAGCCTATGAGCTTCTACAAGGTACCAGTTGATCAAGTGACATCAAGTAAATTGATAACATCCATGCAGGTATGCATTTGGGGTTGTTATGATGTATAAATGTTGAAGGGAATTGAGGTAAATATTCCTTCAGTCGAATCTAAATATTTGAATTTATGTAAAGGTGGGAGGCCTTGAGTATGCAAAAATTATTTGTTGCTTGAATACATTTATGGGAAATTTAATTGCATATTGTGTTATGTTGATTATGAGATCATAACCAAGTTAAGTCACGAGAAATTAATCATATTGTAGCAATGAATTCCATTATATATGGTCATGAGTGATGCCATGATGAGATTGGATATGGAAAGCCTATAGTTCCATCCAGGAGAATAATGGTCCCCTATGTGACCGATGTTTGGACTGCAACTTTTTTTCCTACATTGAATAGCACTAAGGGATGATGTTCCTAGTGTTGGGTATGGGTTGAAGAGGAAGGTATCCAAATGATCGTATGGGTTGTGGGGAAGATCTTGTATGATGTATTGAGGCATGTGCCATACCTTCCAAATCACATGGTGGAATACATGACATGAACATATGATATTCCAGAGTCAATGCAAGGATGCATTGTGTGGATGTGGCCATGATTATTGGCACAATGGTTTTATTATTAGTAAAGTTTGATTGCATTATCAAAAGTTGGATATGTTGATATTGCATGTACAGTGAATGATGGTTTTATTCTAGATGGTATGATTAATGGTTGAATTTCATTTTAATACGAATAATAGTTGGAAGTGATGGAATTTTTAGATTAATATAATTCTGGAAATCACTTCATGGGATGAATGCAAATATTGTGCATGAAATGCTAACAACAAGTTTGGTTACAAGAAAGATGAGAAAACTGCAAGTAAAGTAGTCTTGGATATGGAAATGATGTAAGTTCATATAGAAGACTAATATCTACTACTGCAAGAGACAAACATATTGAGAAGAAATCTCATGCGTGGGAATATTTATTATCATGTAACATATTTGAGAAATTATTAATTGAAAATTGTTATCATATGCTAATAATTTTTTTGGCTACATGGAAATTGAAAAATTGCAGGAGAAATGGTATTGGATAAGGTAGGGATGTAAGCCCATAAGGAAGACCAATATCTATAGTTTCAAGAGCCAAACAACTATGAGCAGAAAACTCATGTTTGGGAAATTTTGTTTTCTTGTGTGAAACAAATTTGAAATTTTATAATTATATAATGATGCCTCATATTGACTGTATGCATGTGATGCAGATGGGATGATTTCCACATGTTGTAGATTGATAGTGGAAGTCCAGCAGCAAGTTAGTATTTGCTTACATGAGAACACCTTGGAAAATGATGGATCACCTGAGGAACTGTATATTAGTGAAAGGGATGTATGGCCCTAGAGGTTGAGTACAACAGAAGAACCAAGTTGTTTGGACTAAAGAGTGAACTCTAGTTTGAGTTGAATTGTTGAAGAACCAGGTTGACAGGCCTAAAGAGTGAACTCTTGTGTGAATTGCATTGTAGCATCAAGGTTGTAGCTATTTATTTCTTGGTAGTTCTTGAGATGGCAGCATGATCAGGGTGCTAACTAATGATAAAATCAGAGAAGTAACTAGGAACGGAAATGTCAATGATGTTATTGAAGTAATACAAGGAGTAAGGAAGTGTTGATCCAGAGTTTGGTGAGGGAGTGCATGAACCTCCCTTGAGACGCCAACGGGTCATGTAGCATCCAATGATGGATGATATCCATGTAGGTATGGCTTAGTATACTCAAGTAATGAGTAAAGGGAATTTAAGGAATTCCCTTGCTAAAGTTATGCTGACTAAGAATGATTTAAGGCATGAAAGGAAATAGAATTTGGTATTTTCTACCCTGGTTAATGTTGTAATTACCTCAGTGATTCCTGACATATGGGATGTTGTTGTAGAAAATGTGTAAGAGTGATATATTTTTTGTTGTTTCCATATAAATAGGGCACAATAATTATGAATATACCTTTGAGACTCGTCATAGGAGTGATTGTAATCTCTCATCAAAAAATGTTGACATTAAGTAAATTTAAATATGTATGGGTAAATTGTGGAAAACGTTCAAGTGGTGTACCTACTTTTTGGTATCGGTGCATGTGTTTATGCTTGAGAAGCATGGTTTAATTGTATATTGGGATGTTTTTTATGAGTGCAGGAATGAACCAAATGGATTGTGAAGCAAGAATAGTGTTTGTTATAATTTGGGAAACATTGTTACTACCTAGTTGACCCTGCCTTGAAGGGTCTTGTTGTTTGTTTAAATACTAAATTGAGGGGGATTATGTACCCTTCCTCGGAAAGAGCTAGTGTGAAATGTTGAAAGAGAAATGAACAAGAATGGTTTTTTTCTATGAGAGAAGGTGATGGTGGATATGAAACAAGGAATTTGCATGTTGAAGAAGCCCCATGTGGGTGGACTGTGAGAGGACTCTATCACGAGAAAATAGCCTTGCAAAAATTAATGGCTGCTGGAAATTAAGAAGTGGGATATAGGAGCCTTTATGAATAAGAATCCTAGGTTACATTTTAAAATACAAAACATGTGTGAAAGACATGCAAATGAAGGATAATCATTATGATTTCCATCTATGATCAATGTGCACGGATGCACTGCATTGAAAAATGAATTTTTTATCTAACCTTGGTGTTCTTAATACGCAATGTCATTCAGGGAAGGAGAACTCTCTGAATAAGGAAAATTTCAAGATGAAATTGACTAAAACTAATCAATGAAATGTAGTAGGACGACCTAGGAAAGGGGGAAATGAAGAAGTAAAGATAGAGAAAAGGAAGAACACTTTTCTCATTCAAAAACTCAAATTTGTTTAGCAAAGTTGTACACTTTTGAAGAAGCAAGAACAACTGGTGAAATCAAAATTACCATTGAATATATTCAAATAAATAAATTGATTAAATCCTATACAGAGGAGATAAAAAAAGGGAGAATCCATTTACTCCTTATTGTTTTGTTCATTGTGTTTCTCTAGAATGAGAAGATTGAAATGTTGTTATGTGTGAATATTTTAGGCATGAGAATGTTGATGGATGTATAGAGGAAAAAAGGATGAAATATGTTTACATTTGTACCTATGACCACGTTAAGGATAATTTGGTAGAGTGCAATTAGATATGCTAAGGCATGATTATTAATGTTTTTTTATTTGAAAATTGCTATAGCACTCATATTTAATATGACAACTGATCAAGTTATGATTATGATTTATGTGTGTAGAAAATATTGGAACTATTGAGGACACAACTACCAATAGTGAACAACATCATGCAAAGAGCATAAATAAAAGGTTATTGTTGAAGGATTTATGAAGAGATTTGATGAGTTTCCATAAAACACCAATTGATGAGGTAACATCAAAGAGGATTGTTGGAAACTAGGACAGGTATAAATTTTCCATGTCAATATGGCATGAGATTTGAAAGGGATTAGGTAAGAATCCCTCCTGAAATATTTAATATTTTGATGATACAAATTTTAATGGTGATCGATTATTGTGTGTCAATAATATCCAAGAAGGTTATGATTTAGGAAAGAGGACCCGAGTGGCATAGGGAGGAACCTTTGGTAGTCAAGGATGGTTCAAGTTCTTATGTTGAACTCATGGGGAAAAAATGGGACATGAATGCATTGAGGGAATGCATGTGCATAGAAGAGGGAATTTATTGGTCTTCCCTTATAGAAGAAAACCTTCCAGTACTCCAACAAGAATTATACAAGTAGTAGAAGAGAGAAATTGGGTGGCCATGAATATTGGCACTCTGGTTACTAGTAAAGAATGAATGCATAAATACACCTAGATGAAAAGTTTGCTTTTATTTTGTGTTATGTTGATTTTGAGGTCATGATTAGCTCAATACGGGAGATATATTCCTATTGTGGCATTGAATTCCAGTAAAGGTTTGCTATGGGGTGAGAGGTTGGATGAAATTTCTAACTCACCATAGAGGAATGCCTAACATAGATGTGTGGAATTATAGAAGCAATGCAAAGATGAATTATAGAAATTGTGGACATGGTAATTGGCACATTGTTTGAATTTCATATGATAATTGATTGCATATGGAAATCTTGGAATGTTGAGATAATGCATGTATGAGGAATGATAATTTCATTCAATTTCATATGATTAATGGTTAGAAGTGATTTAATTGCTAGTATGCACAATTATAAGAGATGTGTGTGAGCCATTGTAAATGTGCAATGAAAATGTAATGTGCATGAAAAACTAACGATTTGTTTGGTTATATGAATATTGAGAATTGCAGGAAAGATGGTATTAGATATGGAAGCAATGTAATTCCATAAGGAAGGCCAATTCCTGCAACTGCAAAGAGATAAAATTATATGAGAGAAATATCATGTTTGTGAATCTGGTTCCTATATGGAACGGATCTAAAAAATGAGGAGTGAAACTTGAAATTTTTTGGCATCAAATTTGAAATAATTTTGATTGAAATTGATGATAGTATCTCAAAGTTAATGTATTCATGTGATTTAATTGAGATGAAAGATATTTCATGAAGGGACAGATGATGGTTTCTAAGATGGAAGGCATGGAAAAGGGATATTGTTGTGACATGAGACCCTATGATATGCAATGTTCACCAATGATATGGTTTTTCTTTGTATAGTATTCATGAGGGACACCTTGGCTATAATACTATGTGAAGTCTTTGATCTCTTCATGTGCGAGAAAGACTTGGAAGGCAAGATGTATCGCCCGAGGGACTGTGCAATAGAGAAGGGGATGCATGAGCCTAGGAGGTGAGTGATCGCAAGGAGGAGAATACTTGGATAACCCTTGTTATCTGTTGAATTAAATTATGAGCACAATGGGTCTGGAAAGGAGGAAAATGAGTCGAGTAATTGTGGTATCCATATGGATGAAAATCCATGAATTGCACAAATAAGTATTGTGTTGATATGTACATTTTTTCCTAAGTTATGAATAGCAATGAAATATTTATGCATGAAAAAATTTTAATATGCATGTTGTTTGAAAATTGCTATAGGAATGTGTTGGAATGTCAGGAATCTGGGAAAGGACTAGACCAAGAAGAGAAAGGAATTTCTAGACTAAGGATGAGGGCATGGCAGGTGTTTTTGAGATGTAAAAAACATTGAGAATGGTGTTCCAATTAAGGGGGAGGGGAATGTAGCACCCCATTTTTAAATCCCCTAAATTAATTGTAATATATTATGGTTAGTGATGGTTGATCTTAGCATGGAGATAATTTCCATGAAATGGCTTGTAAACATTGTAAATGTATTAATTTTTTTATTAAAGTATTATGCACAACTAACTGATGGGTGGAGCACACATACTAGCCATGATACCAGGAGAGGGATTAGTGAGGAAATGGAGAAAGGGGTTCCATGTGTTAAAGGAACCCAATCCACCTTGTTGAACTATTTTTGGGGAAATACCATAATTTCTTCTAGCTTGCAGCTGAAGCAAACTAGTTAATGAAGGGGAGGTTGGTAGTTGATAAGACAACCACCTACAATAAAGATGTATGGAAAGAGAAGGATGGATACTTGAATACTGTAAGCCCAGGTACCAAAAGTTTGGTCCTTGACCCCATGATTCCTTTTGATAGAAGAAAAGAGGACATATTGAGAATATTCAGAGGGGAAAGAGGTGCATGAGCGGTGCATGATCTAGAGTGAGAAGAAGAGAATGTGTTTACAGTATGTTGGGCATGCAAAAAAGAGATCTCGTGTAGTAGAGGCATATGTTGCATAGCTTAGGAATGTGCAGAAAGTGTGGAATAACCCACATGAAAATCATATACATGAGAAATCAGAGAAATATTTTTGTGTTTGGTTGGTTTGAAAAACCAAAACCAACCCGAGTTGAGAGGGCCACACGTTTGATGCTTGCTAGATAGAAACTGGCACTAGAAAGGGAGGGTTCTAAGGGATGGTGTAGTTGTGAAGGGACTCTCTTTTGCAAAGGAAATATAGCTGGGAAGGCATATGATAAACCTGTGGAGGCCCTGAGCAAGGTGGGTACAGAGGGGTTTTTCTAGTGGGTAAAATCCCCCTATTACTATATTGGGTCGAGGTACAGGCAGAGAACTGACTTCCCTTAAAATATAGTCCTAATCCTAAGATATCCCAAAACTATCTAAACTGAAAGACAAAAGAGAAGAAGGAAAATTAGTAGGTGTACCTTTGGTCCTAACGTCCGATGTAGACTTCCTTCACCTTTCTAGCTTCCTAGGTTGTGAGTCTCCCCCCAAAGTTGGACTGCAAGAACAATTAGGCAAACAATGCTACAAATATACAATCTCTACTTGTTACTTTCAATATTTAGATATAAG
>JASDQU010100687.1:184830-202156 GCA_032191745.1 Picea mariana
CTAGGTACCCATGAACCTAATAGGATGGCTCGTGATGAGACCCCCTATCCTCTGACTAGGTCTTTGTTTCATTATTTTTCTGGGTCCCTCTTGTTTCTTGCTGAGAAGCCTTTTATTTCTTTCGCGGGGATCCCTGGGCAAAGCATCTCTAGGTTCATTTTTAGGCTTTTATCTTTTACTAGCTTGCTTTTACCTTATGGGCCTTTAGCCCCTTCTTCCCACGAGGTAAGGTGCAGTCCTAAAAATAGGTCAACCCAATGCCCGGACAAGGGGAATGGGATAAGTGAGCGGGAGATAAAATGGAAAAGTGGTGTTATGATGGGAGCGAACGATGGCTTTTCAGAAATAGCCCCAGTGGTAAACAAAAAACCTATAGACACAGGCTTTCTAGGGAACCCTGTCAATCCCCCCAAACATGGTCAAGTGGGAAAATGTAAGATCCAAGCAGTTGTTAGAGATAAAAGGAATCATATGCATATATTCAAAGGTTTCAATGATCAAAAGTTACACATACCATGATACCTGGACCAATTACCTCATGGAGCAAGAACCTCTTCTGATACAGGACCAAGCCGATGGTGATGGATGATGTTGCTACTGTCAAGACAAAATATGATGGGAGAAAAATATGGGCCCTCCAGGGTTATGCTCAGGTCAATCCTGCTCTCGGTACTCCATGTCTAGGACCCATGGGCCTCGAGACATGATCTCCTAGTTATCCCTAAAAAGTGGGGATAACATAACCTTGCATCGATTTATCGTTGTACTAACATCAACTACCATGACAAGGATACAAAGAATATGTTGATTAGCATCATATTTGTAACATCCTCGGTTTTAATTTCCGCGAATTATAATGTAATTGGATAAATGTAAATTAGGTCAGTCGATGTGTTGGGAAGAAGAGTCTGTATTGATTTAATTTGGTCGGGGGACGAATTGTATATTGTATGCCTTAAATAATTAATAAAAGTAATAATCGTTGACTATGATACAAAAGGAATGAAGAACAATGGGGGGCTATGATTCCACAAGAGAGAGGGGTCCAAGGGAAGTTATGTATGGGTATTAATCCAAACCCAAATTCCTGAATTATTATTGCATATAACCTTCTAATTTGATGTGGAGTGTGCTGAAATCCAAAAGCAATTGAGAGTTCCTAGAGCCCTCGGCTAAGAGATTCCTAGCTAAGAGTTGGAGGATTGGAACTGTTGTGGGAGTATAATCTAGGTTTTGGGGTTGTTGTGAGTGGAGAGTGGACTGCCAGTGGGTCGGATCACCTTTTGGACTCATAGCCTCAGCTCGGGGATGGCTTGTTGTTGAGATAAAATGAACAGCAGTGCCTATGGATAGGAGTTTCATCCTTCATATGCAGTTAGTTGGTCAATTATTAACAGACAAGTGTTTTTGGTCTGTTCTTATGTTATTTCATTGTGTAAATGGTTTATATGAATTATGTGTGTTTATTGTTTTCTTGAAAAAATGATTCGTATTTTAATATATGTTGTTATATGACTTTAGAATCGTGGTATCAGTCAAATGGTTAAATCTGTGTGTGATCTATAGTTGGTAAGCTACAAGAAATTAATTAGCAGTAAATCTTAATGATTTAATGAGTTTTCACATGTAATGTTTCTTAGTTGGGTGATAGGTATGCTACAAAGTAGCATCGGAGCTTCTGGTTCAAACATCGGGCTTGTATGGGCCAAGAACCAGTGCGAATTTTGAAAAATTGATTGTTATAGTTTTGTTTGTGACAAATTTGGGGAAAAACAATGAAAAATTCAAGAGAAATCCCCAAATTCAAGAAAAAATCGAGTTTAAATGAATTTGAACTATTTTAAAGGATTAATGGAGTGAATCCGTAGAATTGTAGAGCTAGATTTGACTTGCAACTTCAAAATTCATGTTTTAATGGTCATTGTAGTGTTGGGAAGAGTTCAGTGAATCAACGACCGAGATCATGTTTGATATCGAGATCAACTACTTATAAGTATTTGGTCATTTAGAAGGTTGAGTAGATCAATGGATAGGATTTATTTTCGAGGGTTTGGGAAATGGATCGGATCGACAGTCTAGATTAGTTTCCTCCATTTGGGAGTTGGAGTCAGTCAACAGTCAAGATAATATTGGTTGGGAGATCAACGGTACAGGTTGACCTGGGATTTGATCAAAAATATCTAAGTGTTGAATTTTTCCAAAATAATTCGTCGATGGTGGATGGTTGGATCAGTGAGATTAGTGAATAGTTGGGCTCAGCCAAAGGAAGTCTCCGATGGTCGATGGCTGATGGTTGGGCATCAACAGACTTGAACAAGTTTTGATAGACTAATGGCTGGGATAATTTTTGAATGCTAGATCGATGGTTCAGATTAATCAAATATTGGTAGAAAATTTTCTAACTTTTGGAGTTGGCCAAGAGAATTCACCAACGATAGATGGTGAGGTCAATCGAAATGGAAAAGTGTTTTAGTCACCAATGGAAATTTTCGATGGGTTGATGGTCGAGCATTGGCTGATTAGGAGAAGTGTTTGATCGATCAATAGGAAGCATCGATGATCGACAGGTCGATGGTCGGGTGTCATCCTAATTGACGAGGTGTTCAAGTTGTCCAAGAGAAATGGTCGATGGTTGATGAAGGAAAGAGGGATATGACATGTCATGTCATGTCATCATCCACATGTCGTGCCACATCAACCAAGTTGACACATCATGATGATGTTTCATGTCACTTCATCATCCATGTGTCATGCCATGTCAAGTGAGAAGTGGTTGATGGTCAACGCTCGGTCAGGCCGAACTAAAGAAGTGTTTCATCGATTAATGAGGATCATCGATGGTCGATGGATCAATAGTCAGGTCAGCCAATTTAGCGATGGTTTACAAGTGGTTTCCAAGAGAAATGATCAATGGTTGATGGGAAAATGGTCAAGAATCAGTTTAATTGGTGAGGAGTTTCATTTTCCAATGAAAATCATTGATGGTCGATGGCCAATTTTTGGGTCGGTTGGTTTAGCATGGTGTTGCAAATCAATTGCTAAAGGAATGGTTCGATGGTCGACGGTCGGGTCGGTAGTTTTGGGAAAAATTTGTGCACCCTCGAAGGAGAAAGTCAATGGTTGATATAGTCAGATCAATAGTTGAGATCTCACCCGATTTTGAGATCGACACCTTGGATTTAAAGCATTTTTATGACTGTAAAACAGTCAAATCTCTACAATTTTTTTGGGTTTTTGAAGGTCATGAACTTGTAGAGTTGTTTTGAGGCCCTAAACAACATTTTAGCAATTTTAATTTTCGTGACTGTAAGTGTCATAGGCACCACATATACCCTCTATAGATTAAATAAAATATCTCAAAGAGAGTTTTCCAATGAGCTAATATGTTCACAAAGAAGAGCTCATATGAGAAAGTTATAGTTGAAACAATTAAAGTAAAATTATGGCACTAGTTTACTTCCAGAGGGAATAAATCCTAGCTCAGAAGTTTGTTTGGGGTACAGGATAAGTCTATGGAAATATTATGAACCATATAATACAATGGTGGATCCATATTTGGTATCCGGGTATGTAAAAGTGTGTAGGAAGAGGAAGAAAACACCTATAGCATACAGGAATAAAAATGTAAAACAGTCAAAACTTATGCAAGCTGTAACTAATAGTCTAGAGCCCGATTAAGGGTAAAATTGTGACATGTCGTTCAGAAGGTAGTCATAGACATGCCCAATTGATATTCTCCCAAAATCCCAAAGGAATTGGTGTAGAGAATAAGGAACAAGGATAAAATTGCTAAGACAGAAGAAACTCCAAAGGGGAAAAGTTGTCATTTCTGGATTGTTGTAGATTTTGACTGGAGCATCAGTTTGACAATATGAGAGTTGTTGTGAATTCATTGTTAGTGGTATTATCTGTCATGTATAAATTTTTTCTTGTTTCTCAATAGATTTACCTTTCTATGTGGCCAAAGTTGGTGTTTGAGATCATTTTCACTAAGGAGAAAGGTGCAGAAAAGGGGTAAATTGGCAATATTCAATTTCCTATAACTTTGTGCTCAATGCTCAGAATTGAGAGAGAAAGTAGTCATTGGAAATATATTAGATAGGAGAATCTGGATTTCCACTCAGAATTCAGTTTTGAGTTGAATTATTCTCAAGGAATCAGAGGGAAGGTTTCTAATGGACTTGAAGGACACCATTGAGTAGAATGGAATTTCAGGAAACCATAACTCTTAGATCATAAATCAGATTGAAGCATGAGTATGGTCATTGGAAAGGAAATCCATAGGAAAATATAATAGAAGGTATAAGTTCTCCATGAACCATGTATTTACTTAACGTGAATATTTTTCCAAATAGTCTCAAGGTTTGGAGAAACTCTTCCAGACGATAGAAGTGAGTGCCAAAGGTAATTGTTGGGTAAGGAAGAGTATTGAAACCCATGATAGTGCATGTGCATAGGTATATAAGCACAATTGAAGTGAAACAACCTAATAATGAAAAAACAGTGGTTGATCTTGTTAATAGGGAATTTCTAATTAGTAGAGAAACACTCAAGAAGAGAGTGTTGTGTGAAAGGATTTCTAGCAAGAGGATAAGATTCCACAATTGAGAATTGTGTGGGTTTGTTCTAAATTAATTCAGGGTCCATTGGATAGGGAAGCAGGTCAATCTTCTACAGTTGGCTGAAGATTCAAAGAGATGCATAGGAGGTGCAGGGCTATAGAATAGGTGATGCAAGTCTAACAAAGGTCTGAGGAATATCAGGGGAATATTAGTATTCAGATGCTATAGAGTCTAAATGTTTTGCAAAGGAAAACCAATAGAGCTTCTCACATAAATCATGAATCCAATAGGTGAAGAGAGGTATTGCATGCACAAGGAGTTAAGGAGGACTCCATAACCTCAAAGGTAAAAATGTAGTGAAGGCTACAAAGCTTGTTGCAAGAGAAGTAAAATGATATCATGATATGAGGTTTGACTCATAGAGTGGATGAGTCATCTCTATGTGCAAGCATGGGAATACAGAAAGAGGGAATTGTTAGATATGATCTAGCAATTTTGTCTAAAATATCCAAACCAAGAAATTTGTCTCTATTATCAGAGTGTGCATCAAAAAGAAGGGTACAAGTGCAAATGGAGGAGTGTAGTATTCTGATTGGAGTGAAGTGGTCTTGAGTGGCCAAGTATTTCTTAACAGTGAATCACTCAAGGAAGTGAAGAGAGATATTTAAAATTAAGTAAAGCCATATATGGAAAGATGACATAAAGAAATATTTCGAGAATGTTAGAATGTCAATCAATGATAATGATATTTCAAGACCAGTTTGGTCAAGGAAATGGGGAGTGGTTAATTAGATTATAGTGATAACGTTCAGCTGGAGCAATGAATGTTACAACACTATGAATATTGATAATTATATCCAAAATATGTTGGGGCGGGTTTTCTTTGCATAAAGAAAGCAGTTGTGAGATGGCAGCACTAGTGGATATAGTGACTGGAAATGTAGAATGGACAAGTGGGGCTTGGCTAGTAGGTTCAGAATAGGGGCCAGTGGTGCATAGTTGAGCAGAATGGCAGTGCACAGGACAACAAGGTTCTACAAAAATTCAAGGACGGTCATCTACAACAACAAAGATAAATAAATAAATAAAGTTGAAATAGATATGCATTGGGTTGCATGATACAATTGATGCATGATGCATATAATAAAGATAGAATACATATGCATTAAATAGGCATTAAATATCAAATTCATCATTAGTTTTATTCAAATACCATAGTATATATATAAAAACTAATGATGGATTGTCTATCCAGGAAAAATGATTATAGCATGATGATACTATTGCTTATGGTATCCATCCATATGAAGAAAAAAGATGATGGTGGAAATGTTGATCAATAGGTTGGTGAAGGGAGCCTATGAGCTTCTACAAGGTACCAGTTGATCAAGTGACATCAAGTAAATTGATAACATCCATGCAGGTATGCATTTGGGGTTGTTATGATGTATAAATGTTGAAGGGAATTGAGGTAAATATTCCTTCAGTCGAATCTAAATATTTGAATTTATGTAAAGGTGGGAGGCCTTGAGTATGCAAAAATTATTTGTTGCTTGAATACATTTATGGGAAATTTAATTGCATATTGTGTTATGTTGATTATGAGATCATAACCAAGTTAAGTCACGAGAAATTAATCATATTGTAGCAATGAATTCCATTATATATGGTCATGAGTGATGCCATGATGAGATTGGATATGGAAAGCCTATAGTTCCATCCAGGAGAATAATGGTCCCCTATGTGACCGATGTTTGGACTGCAACTTTTTTTCCTACATTGAATAGCACTAAGGGATGATGTTCCTAGTGTTGGGTATGGGTTGAAGAGGAAGGTATCCAAATGATCGTATGGGTTGTGGGGAAGATCTTGTATGATGTATTGAGGCATGTGCCATACCTTCCAAATCACATGGTGGAATACATGACATGAACATATGATATTCCAGAGTCAATGCAAGGATGCATTGTGTGGATGTGGCCATGATTATTGGCACAATGGTTTTATTATTAGTAAAGTTTGATTGCATTATCAAAAGTTGGATATGTTGATATTGCATGTACAGTGAATGATGGTTTTATTCTAGATGGTATGATTAATGGTTGAATTTCATTTTAATACGAATAATAGTTGGAAGTGATGGAATTTTTAGATTAATATAATTCTGGAAATCACTTCATGGGATGAATGCAAATATTGTGCATGAAATGCTAACAACAAGTTTGGTTACAAGAAAGATGAGAAAACTGCAAGTAAAGTAGTCTTGGATATGGAAATGATGTAAGTTCATATAGAAGACTAATATCTACTACTGCAAGAGACAAACATATTGAGAAGAAATCTCATGCGTGGGAATATTTATTATCATGTAACATATTTGAGAAATTATTAATTGAAAATTGTTATCATATGCTAATAATTTTTTTGGCTACATGGAAATTGAAAAATTGCAGGAGAAATGGTATTGGATAAGGTAGGGATGTAAGCCCATAAGGAAGACCAATATCTATAGTTTCAAGAGCCAAACAACTATGAGCAGAAAACTCATGTTTGGGAAATTTTGTTTTCTTGTGTGAAACAAATTTGAAATTTTATAATTATATAATGATGCCTCATATTGACTGTATGCATGTGATGCAGATGGGATGATTTCCACATGTTGTAGATTGATAGTGGAAGTCCAGCAGCAAGTTAGTATTTGCTTACATGAGAACACCTTGGAAAATGATGGATCACCTGAGGAACTGTATATTAGTGAAAGGGATGTATGGCCCTAGAGGTTGAGTACAACAGAAGAACCAAGTTGTTTGGACTAAAGAGTGAACTCTAGTTTGAGTTGAATTGTTGAAGAACCAGGTTGACAGGCCTAAAGAGTGAACTCTTGTGTGAATTGCATTGTAGCATCAAGGTTGTAGCTATTTATTTCTTGGTAGTTCTTGAGATGGCAGCATGATCAGGGTGCTAACTAATGATAAAATCAGAGAAGTAACTAGGAACGGAAATGTCAATGATGTTATTGAAGTAATACAAGGAGTAAGGAAGTGTTGATCCAGAGTTTGGTGAGGGAGTGCATGAACCTCCCTTGAGACGCCAACGGGTCATGTAGCATCCAATGATGGATGATATCCATGTAGGTATGGCTTAGTATACTCAAGTAATGAGTAAAGGGAATTTAAGGAATTCCCTTGCTAAAGTTATGCTGACTAAGAATGATTTAAGGCATGAAAGGAAATAGAATTTGGTATTTTCTACCCTGGTTAATGTTGTAATTACCTCAGTGATTCCTGACATATGGGATGTTGTTGTAGAAAATGTGTAAGAGTGATATATTTTTTGTTGTTTCCATATAAATAGGGCACAATAATTATGAATATACCTTTGAGACTCGTCATAGGAGTGATTGTAATCTCTCATCAAAAAATGTTGACATTAAGTAAATTTAAATATGTATGGGTAAATTGTGGAAAACGTTCAAGTGGTGTACCTACTTTTTGGTATCGGTGCATGTGTTTATGCTTGAGAAGCATGGTTTAATTGTATATTGGGATGTTTTTTATGAGTGCAGGAATGAACCAAATGGATTGTGAAGCAAGAATAGTGTTTGTTATAATTTGGGAAACATTGTTACTACCTAGTTGACCCTGCCTTGAAGGGTCTTGTTGTTTGTTTAAATACTAAATTGAGGGGGATTATGTACCCTTCCTCGGAAAGAGCTAGTGTGAAATGTTGAAAGAGAAATGAACAAGAATGGTTTTTTTCTATGAGAGAAGGTGATGGTGGATATGAAACAAGGAATTTGCATGTTGAAGAAGCCCCATGTGGGTGGACTGTGAGAGGACTCTATCACGAGAAAATAGCCTTGCAAAAATTAATGGCTGCTGGAAATTAAGAAGTGGGATATAGGAGCCTTTATGAATAAGAATCCTAGGTTACATTTTAAAATACAAAACATGTGTGAAAGACATGCAAATGAAGGATAATCATTATGATTTCCATCTATGATCAATGTGCACGGATGCACTGCATTGAAAAATGAATTTTTTATCTAACCTTGGTGTTCTTAATACGCAATGTCATTCAGGGAAGGAGAACTCTCTGAATAAGGAAAATTTCAAGATGAAATTGACTAAAACTAATCAATGAAATGTAGTAGGACGACCTAGGAAAGGGGGAAATGAAGAAGTAAAGATAGAGAAAAGGAAGAACACTTTTCTCATTCAAAAACTCAAATTTGTTTAGCAAAGTTGTACACTTTTGAAGAAGCAAGAACAACTGGTGAAATCAAAATTACCATTGAATATATTCAAATAAATAAATTGATTAAATCCTATACAGAGGAGATAAAAAAAGGGAGAATCCATTTACTCCTTATTGTTTTGTTCATTGTGTTTCTCTAGAATGAGAAGATTGAAATGTTGTTATGTGTGAATATTTTAGGCATGAGAATGTTGATGGATGTATAGAGGAAAAAAGGATGAAATATGTTTACATTTGTACCTATGACCACGTTAAGGATAATTTGGTAGAGTGCAATTAGATATGCTAAGGCATGATTATTAATGTTTTTTTATTTGAAAATTGCTATAGCACTCATATTTAATATGACAACTGATCAAGTTATGATTATGATTTATGTGTGTAGAAAATATTGGAACTATTGAGGACACAACTACCAATAGTGAACAACATCATGCAAAGAGCATAAATAAAAGGTTATTGTTGAAGGATTTATGAAGAGATTTGATGAGTTTCCATAAAACACCAATTGATGAGGTAACATCAAAGAGGATTGTTGGAAACTAGGACAGGTATAAATTTTCCATGTCAATATGGCATGAGATTTGAAAGGGATTAGGTAAGAATCCCTCCTGAAATATTTAATATTTTGATGATACAAATTTTAATGGTGATCGATTATTGTGTGTCAATAATATCCAAGAAGGTTATGATTTAGGAAAGAGGACCCGAGTGGCATAGGGAGGAACCTTTGGTAGTCAAGGATGGTTCAAGTTCTTATGTTGAACTCATGGGGAAAAAATGGGACATGAATGCATTGAGGGAATGCATGTGCATAGAAGAGGGAATTTATTGGTCTTCCCTTATAGAAGAAAACCTTCCAGTACTCCAACAAGAATTATACAAGTAGTAGAAGAGAGAAATTGGGTGGCCATGAATATTGGCACTCTGGTTACTAGTAAAGAATGAATGCATAAATACACCTAGATGAAAAGTTTGCTTTTATTTTGTGTTATGTTGATTTTGAGGTCATGATTAGCTCAATACGGGAGATATATTCCTATTGTGGCATTGAATTCCAGTAAAGGTTTGCTATGGGGTGAGAGGTTGGATGAAATTTCTAACTCACCATAGAGGAATGCCTAACATAGATGTGTGGAATTATAGAAGCAATGCAAAGATGAATTATAGAAATTGTGGACATGGTAATTGGCACATTGTTTGAATTTCATATGATAATTGATTGCATATGGAAATCTTGGAATGTTGAGATAATGCATGTATGAGGAATGATAATTTCATTCAATTTCATATGATTAATGGTTAGAAGTGATTTAATTGCTAGTATGCACAATTATAAGAGATGTGTGTGAGCCATTGTAAATGTGCAATGAAAATGTAATGTGCATGAAAAACTAACGATTTGTTTGGTTATATGAATATTGAGAATTGCAGGAAAGATGGTATTAGATATGGAAGCAATGTAATTCCATAAGGAAGGCCAATTCCTGCAACTGCAAAGAGATAAAATTATATGAGAGAAATATCATGTTTGTGAATCTGGTTCCTATATGGAACGGATCTAAAAAATGAGGAGTGAAACTTGAAATTTTTTGGCATCAAATTTGAAATAATTTTGATTGAAATTGATGATAGTATCTCAAAGTTAATGTATTCATGTGATTTAATTGAGATGAAAGATATTTCATGAAGGGACAGATGATGGTTTCTAAGATGGAAGGCATGGAAAAGGGATATTGTTGTGACATGAGACCCTATGATATGCAATGTTCACCAATGATATGGTTTTTCTTTGTATAGTATTCATGAGGGACACCTTGGCTATAATACTATGTGAAGTCTTTGATCTCTTCATGTGCGAGAAAGACTTGGAAGGCAAGATGTATCGCCCGAGGGACTGTGCAATAGAGAAGGGGATGCATGAGCCTAGGAGGTGAGTGATCGCAAGGAGGAGAATACTTGGATAACCCTTGTTATCTGTTGAATTAAATTATGAGCACAATGGGTCTGGAAAGGAGGAAAATGAGTCGAGTAATTGTGGTATCCATATGGATGAAAATCCATGAATTGCACAAATAAGTATTGTGTTGATATGTACATTTTTTCCTAAGTTATGAATAGCAATGAAATATTTATGCATGAAAAAATTTTAATATGCATGTTGTTTGAAAATTGCTATAGGAATGTGTTGGAATGTCAGGAATCTGGGAAAGGACTAGACCAAGAAGAGAAAGGAATTTCTAGACTAAGGATGAGGGCATGGCAGGTGTTTTTGAGATGTAAAAAACATTGAGAATGGTGTTCCAATTAAGGGGGAGGGGAATGTAGCACCCCATTTTTAAATCCCCTAAATTAATTGTAATATATTATGGTTAGTGATGGTTGATCTTAGCATGGAGATAATTTCCATGAAATGGCTTGTAAACATTGTAAATGTATTAATTTTTTTATTAAAGTATTATGCACAACTAACTGATGGGTGGAGCACACATACTAGCCATGATACCAGGAGAGGGATTAGTGAGGAAATGGAGAAAGGGGTTCCATGTGTTAAAGGAACCCAATCCACCTTGTTGAACTATTTTTGGGGAAATACCATAATTTCTTCTAGCTTGCAGCTGAAGCAAACTAGTTAATGAAGGGGAGGTTGGTAGTTGATAAGACAACCACCTACAATAAAGATGTATGGAAAGAGAAGGATGGATACTTGAATACTGTAAGCCCAGGTACCAAAAGTTTGGTCCTTGACCCCATGATTCCTTTTGATAGAAGAAAAGAGGACATATTGAGAATATTCAGAGGGGAAAGAGGTGCATGAGCGGTGCATGATCTAGAGTGAGAAGAAGAGAATGTGTTTACAGTATGTTGGGCATGCAAAAAAGAGATCTCGTGTAGTAGAGGCATATGTTGCATAGCTTAGGAATGTGCAGAAAGTGTGGAATAACCCACATGAAAATCATATACATGAGAAATCAGAGAAATATTTTTGTGTTTGGTTGGTTTGAAAAACCAAAACCAACCCGAGTTGAGAGGGCCACACGTTTGATGCTTGCTAGATAGAAACTGGCACTAGAAAGGGAGGGTTCTAAGGGATGGTGTAGTTGTGAAGGGACTCTCTTTTGCAAAGGAAATATAGCTGGGAAGGCATATGATAAACCTGTGGAGGCCCTGAGCAAGGTGGGTACAGAGGGGTTTTTCTAGTGGGTAAAATCCCCCTATTACTATATTGGGTCGAGGTACAGGCAGAGAACTGACTTCCCTTAAAATATAGTCCTAATCCTAAGATATCCCAAAACTATCTAAACTGAAAGACAAAAGAGAAGAAGGAAAATTAGTAGGTGTACCTTTGGTCCTAACGTCCGATGTAGACTTCCTTCACCTTTCTAGCTTCCTAGGTTGTGAGTCTCCCCCCAAAGTTGGACTGCAAGAACAATTAGGCAAACAATGCTACAAATATACAATCTCTACTTGTTACTTTCAATATTTAGATATAAGCATAGATGCATTAATCAATAAAGATATAAATATTCAATGTATTGGGATAGGAAAGAATTATTTTATTCAAAATGAAGATTACAAAGATTACAACCTTCTTATTGGAAAACGCTCCGCAAACTAGGTATGGGATCCTCTTATTGCTGCTCCAAGTGCATCATTTGTTGGCATGTTTACAGGAATAGCAATGATGTGCTTTTCATTGATAGCAAGAACAAACAGGAAAGAT
Organism: Picea mariana; assembly: GCA_032191745.1. NCBI lineage: Eukaryota > Viridiplantae > Streptophyta > Pinopsida > Pinales > Pinaceae > Picea > Picea mariana. The sequence continues at coordinate 197,374 of JASDQU010100687.1, forward strand.
AATCTCATGAGGAGGAGAGACGATGGCATATTGGCAGCAACAATAGGAAAACAAAAAAGATTTGAAGCAGCAATGATAGCATCAGGAATTTTTGTCTACAAGCTCAGGAGGATGAGCACAGGGCACAGATCTCAAGAGGCCAAGCACAGAGTGCGCAGGATTCCTTAAAATATTAGATTTTGCAGAAGGAATCAAGTTCAAGAGGGATAGAGGCTTAGAAGAGATCAGAGGAAGGATGAGAGTCAAGTTAAGCTCAGAAGTATTGGCATCGAGTTTAGAGAAAGGAGCCATCAATAATCTCGATGGATGGTAGAGATCGTTGGAGAGGACAGGAACTAATAGTTGTGGGCCGTTAGATCCAGCATAGCTGCAAGGAGGATAAGAGTCGAACTCATTCAACACTCCAAATCTCAGGAGGAGGAGCGACGTGGACCGTTAGATCCTGTAACGCTCCCTCGGTCGTCATCCAACCCACTAGCCGGGTAGACGCTACTTTGCGGAACAACATCATTTTATGCTTAATTAATAGCATGCATTCAAAACAAGTTAAACACATTTAAACTCAGATTCAGCACAAAATTACTGCTGACATAAATAATCCATGGAATTAACATTAATTCATATGCACAGCGGAATACATGATAAATATAAATACACTGACATGAAAAACATAATTAAAACATCGTCAGGTACTTATCTTTGAAACGATGGTAATTCCACCAACCACGTCCAGGCCTTCCACGAACCTCCCAGCCTTAGACCACACTGCTCATCAAGCTCAGCAGTGGTTCACCCCCGAGCTGGGACTAAGCTCCACCCCAAGGCAAGGAATCCTAGGCTAGGCTGAGGTTACAGAGAAAACAGCACAAAACAACTGGAAGGATTCTTCCCAAGATGCCATCTTACGCCCACTACTCCCGGACTCTCATTCCCCACATGCTTGTTTCTCCCGGGAGTATACACCTTCACAAGCATAGTCCATCAGTGCTACACCTCCCTCTCTGGGTCTAGGCAATAGGTCGGATCATGAAGTCTCAGAGCCCGAAGCTGGTGCTGGACACTTTCTGGAAGAAACCACTTTCCAGCAAACTCTCTCACCTGGAGAGAGTTGTTCACAGGCCTGACAACCTATCTCTTCCAACAACAATCACCTCCCTCATCTGGAGAGAGGTTACACATAGGCTAAGCACGAACTCACACTAGCCAGTAAGCCACGTGCAGTCCATCACTGCATGGCCACAACAGCCAACTAGGAAAACAGACACGAGCTTCCCAAACAGGCTCAGTAATCACGAAATAGACTCACGATTTTGGTTTCAGGATTGCACAAGGTGTACAGAGATTCCATGCATAGGCTCAAACTATTCCGACAGGCGTTGTATCGGCTATCTCATAAATCAACACAGGCTTTTCAGCTTTTAGGGTTGCACCAGTGTATTCTTGTAGAGGTCAGACGGGACTCACGTTTCGACGGTCAGGTAGAATGGAGGTGGAACCCCCATCACGGCTCATCTCATCCATTTTATTTGCATGTGCCTGGGTTGACACTTGTCAACCATGCAACTGCATGCATTCCTTCAGCACGCGTTCCTTCCATTTGGAAGTTGCTTGTCTTTCCAAAAAGAACTTAGGATAAAACATAATATTCACATGTCTTTTGGAATAATATTAAAATATTATTCCCCAAGGACTTAAGCCCCTAGGTTTAGCCCCTAGGCTCCACACTTAGCCCCCTTTTCCCACCTTCCAGCCCCTAATCCCTTGCGCACTCTGTGGAAGCTTAGTCCCCCATCACTCATTCATCATGGCCATTCTGCACACGGTGGTGTTTATATTTTTATTAATAATGTGCATAAATACATGTACAAAATCAGGATCTTGGCCTTCAACACTTAGGCTCTTTGGCCTAACAATCACATAAGCCCACCAGCTTATATAAACTTGGCTCACTAGACTATAATACATTTTTACAACTCATTTTGTAAACAAGATTTACAACTGGGTTCAGCCTTGGGGACATTACAGATCCAAATCTAAAGAGGAAGAGTGACATGGGACATTAAATCCAAATCTCAGAAGGAGGAGCAACATGGGTCATTGATCATGGATCAAGGATGATCGTGGACCGTCGATATGATGAGAGCGGATTCGAAGTTCGGAGCTCAAATGATTGAATAAAGGAGATGTTAACTTACAAGTTTGCGAAAGGAAAAGATCCGAACAGCGAAAATCTATCATGATCGTCCATCAAGAGCGAACACGTGGTGAGAGATTAGCGCCTCGCTAATTCACAGATCAGAGATCGGTAGATTGGAGAGTTTGAGTAAGTCACAGCTAGAACCTCGTGAAAGGCAAAGTCCTAAAACACGAAGGAGAAATATCATCGTTGATATCGGAGAGATCTTGACCGTCGATCTAGCTAGTGTAACTTCGTAGATCATGAGATTGGAAAACTAGAATAACTCACAGCAAGAATTCCGTGAACTATGAAGTCGCGTAGTGCTTGGAGACTTGACCTCTGGTCACAGCTGGAGTTCACATCGTCGAAAGTCTAAAGGAAGGAGCTAGCCTCCACTTCGGATATCTGAAGAGAGGAGAGTCTAAGTGATTCACATAAGAACATACGAAGAGAAAGGTTGTGAAGCACCTTTTTGAGAGGCGTCTGATCATAGCTTGTGGTCACACAAAATGAAGGGGCTTAGCCAAAAAACCTAGCACCTATTGTATAGTTTTCTCAAGAAGGGAAAAAGGTGCCAAAGGGATGAGTGCACCGAGGTTCTCTCGGTAACTGCCAGAAACAACTGAAATACTCCAGAAGAGATGAAGGGTCTCACTGCCATAGAAGGGATCATTGGCATGACTATCACTGAGGACAAAGTGTTTGTGCTTGGGCATTCAATATTCTCCTCTTGGGCGTTTAGATATGGGTAGTGTAATGCATGAGGGGCATGGTCTTGGCATGCAAAAGGGCAGGAAGAGATGTAGTACATGGATGAAAATGTTAGAGGATTTGTAGTTGTGGGGTGTTAGAAACCTAGCAAAGGTCTAGGCATGTGGTGAAGGAAAAACATCCAGGGCATGTGGAGAAGCATACAGAGTTGAAGTGTAGCACAACAAAGGACAAGCATTGTATAGAACACACAAACATGGTGTAGAACACACAGATGTCTTGCAGAACACACAGAAGGTGCGCAGAGCATGTAGAAGGAGAACAAAGAGCATAAAATGCAGTAGAGAGATTGAAGAGTCAGAGTTGTTGGAATGAGGAGAAGGAGAATGGATTAGAGGTAGAGACAGAGCAGAAAGAGAAATAAGATGCAAGCTGGAAGACACTGATACAGACAGAGAAAAACAATGTAGCAAAACAGTAAGGAGTCTGGTAAGCCATTAAATATATCTCGGGGTGGTAGGGAGGTGTTAGGGAGGACTGTTGTCCTCATAAGTTCAAGTGGGTGCTTGAACACAGGGAGATGGAGCTCCCATCTGGTTGCAGCCAGAAAAACCAGGGAGTTGGTGCTTCCTTCTATTGGGTGCTAGAAAAAACAGGCATTTGGTGCTTCCTTCTAGTGGGTGCTAGAGAAACCAGAGAGTTGGTGCTCTCAGCAAGTTGCAGCTTGCAAAAAAAAGGTGGTAGCCTCACAAAGAGTTGGTGCTCAGAAGAATGATAATGTACAGAAAATAAAGACTACTTATCATAGCAATAAGAAGAGGTTGTCTCCCTTTATGGGTTTCCTCAGAAATATATGTCTATATATACTTCATGTGTGTGATTGATGTTGAATGATTTATTGCTTACCTTCCTGAATTATTGTGATCATCAATCAGTGTTATGTAATGAGTTTAAAATGGGTATAATTTTTTAAGCACAGTAAAAATTGATTCACCCCCCCCCTCTCAGTTGTCCAACAATTGGTATCAGAGCAGGTTCCTTTTATCTAAGGGTAGATCCTAGAGCTTAAACATGACTATCCATGAAGGAACTTCAACCAATAAGGCCCCCCTATTCAATGGAACAAACTTTGCCTTCTGGAAAATTAGGATGAGAACCTACATAATGGCTTTAGGTGCATATGTCTGGGATGTGGTAGAGACTGGTTATGTAAAGCCAGTTGTGCTAGCTTCTAAGGATGACAAGAAAGAATTCAGCTTCAACAAGAAGGCTATGAATGCTACTCTGAGTGGGCTTGCAGAAGAAGAATTTGTGAAAGTTATGCACTTATACTCTTCCAAAGAAATGTGGGACAAGCTCATTAACAGTTATGAAGGCAATGAGAACGTAAAGGATGCCAAGCTTCAAACCTATAGAATACAGTTTGAACAGCTAAATATGGAGGATGAAATTGTTGGGAAGTACTTTCTGAGAGTTGAAGAACTAGTAAATGCAATGAAAGGACTTGGTGAAAAATTTAAGGAAGCCTCTTTAGTTCAGAAAAATTTGAGATCTCTGCCAGACAGGTTCAACCCAAAGGTCTCTTCTATAGAAGAAATTAATTATCTAAATTTTTTGTCTTTTGATCAACTTCTAGGAACGTTGACTACATATGAAATGAGGATAGGTAAAGATAAACCCACCTCTAGAGAAGATCATTTAGAGAAGATACGAATGAGGATTTTGAGTCTGATGAAATTGAAGCAAAATTTGTGCGAAGATTAAAGAAAGGATCAGGCAAGTACCAAGGCAAGTTGCCCTTCAAATTTTTTAACTATGGAAAGATAGGTCACTTTGCATCTAAGTCTCCACACAAGAAGAAGGACCAGAACTCTGAAGGTGAAGAGAAGTACA
>JASDQU010100687.1:209926-224227 GCA_032191745.1 Picea mariana
CACTATATATATACACTTTATATGTATATATATAAAGGGATGTGTGCGCACAAGTGAACTAAGTCTAATCCTAAGCTAAGCCATGTCACACATCAAACTATATTTCTAGTTTCATATATATATATATAAACTATATTTCTAGTTTCATATATATATAGTGGTGTGTGCACAAGTGAACTAAGTCTAATCCTAAATTAAGCCATGTCACACATCAAACCACTTCTAGTTTCATATATATATATAGTGGTGTGTGTGAAGTCTAATATATATATATAGTGGTGTGTGTGCAGAAGTGAACTAAGTCTAATCCTAAGTTAGGCCATGTCACACATCAAACCACTTCTAGTTTCATATATATATATATATATATAGTGGTGTGTGTGCACAAGTGAACTAAGTCTAATCCTAAGTTAGGCCATGTCACACATCAAACCACTTCCATGGCCTAACTTAGGATTAGACTTAGTTCACTTGTGCACACACACCACTATATATATACACTTTATATGTATATATATAAAGGGATGTGTGCGCACAAGTGAACTAAGTCTAATCCTAAGCTAAGCCATGTCACACATCAAACTATATTTCTAGTTTCATATATATATATATAAACTATATTTCTAGTTTCATATATATATAGTGGTGTGTGCACAAGTGAACTAAGTCTAATCCTAAATTAAGCCATGTCACACATCAAACCACTTCTAGTTTCATATATATATATAGTGGTGTGTGTGAAGTCTAATATATATATATAGTGGTGTGTGTGCAGAAGTGAACTAAGTCTAATCCTAAGTTAGGCCATGTCACACATCAAACCACTTCTAGTTTCATATAGTTAGGCCATGTCACACATCAAACCATATAGTGGTGTGTGTGAAGTCTAATATATATATATATAGTGGTGTGTGTGCAGAAATGAACTAAGTCTAATCCTAAGTTAGGCCATGTCACACATCAAACCACTTCTAGTTTCATATAGTTAGGCCATGTCACACATCAAACCACTTCTAGTTCATATAGTTAGGCCATGTCACACATCAAACCACTTCTAGTCTCATATATAAAGTGTTGTGTGAGCACAAGTGTTCAAGCTCTAAGCCTAAGTGTGATACCACATTACTTATTGATTATATTCATTCAATGAGTATCAGTGTTTATAAAGATCACAAATTCTATATCCCCGAGACATGTGGGATATGTCCCCTGAGACATTTTTTTTAAAATATACAGGATGTCAGGTGACCAATTGATGATACAGGTGCCAAAGATTGCAGGTGTTAAGTGTATGAAGTTTAGAATTTAATTTATTTGGATGCATGATATCTCTCAAGGAACCACGAGGAGGAAGCTCGAATGCAACAGTTGACAGTTGCAAAGTTTACAAGCCTATTAGCATCAGACCAAAGCTCACAGATGCCATATGATCGTGTAGGTACCAAGTTGCAGATAAAGTGTTGATGAGCTAGATAACTTGGGTAATGAGTTTATGATAACATCAGATCAGACAGGATCGTATCCAAGCATGATTTTAGAGGATCTATCAGCGTTCATTTGGAGGGAAAAGTCTGGATTTTGGAAAAGGCAGGCAGGCATATCGTTGTGCTTGTGTTGCTGATCGAACTGGTCATGCTCTGCTACACACACTTATTGGGCAGGCAATGAAACATAATATTCAATTATTTGTGCAATATTCTTATTTGAATCTTATCATGGATGATGATGATACGTGTCAGGGATTACTTACTCTAAACATGGGGGATGGAACAATACTTCGTTTTCGAGCTCTACCCATAATTTTTAGCCGCAGGGGGTTATGGTCGTGCTTATTTCTTAGCAACTTAAGCTCATACTTGCACTGGATATGTAATTGCTATGATAACACGTGTTATACTGCCTCTACAGGATTTTGAATTTGTCTAGTTTCATCCTACAGGAATATATGGTGCAGGTGGCCTCATCACTGAAGGATCCTATGGTGGAGGAATTTTGTGTAATAGTGAAGGTGAGAGATTCATGGAGAGATATGTTCCAACTGCAAAGGATATGGCTTCTAGAGATGTTATGTCTAGATCCATGACTATTAAAATTCGTGAAGGTCGTCGTGTTGGACTCTTGAAAGACCACTGCTAAAGTCTACAATAGCATGTTTTGGTAAGGTAAGTTAAAATGCAAGGTGCATTTCGAGCAGTTCAGCTCTATGGAGGTATTCTTAAGAATTCAATTCTGCAACATCTTCGTGTTGTTGAGCCATATTTCAGATCTAAAATTATAGCTCATGATGATTTTGTTTCACCTTCACATTTGAAAGAACATGGTTTTAAGAGCAGCAACTTAGGCAAGGGGTTGGTCATCAATGTTGGTGAGCTTCCATTGGTTGGTAACAAGGCACCTAATTTTGAAGCAGGGGCTATTTTTGATCAAGATTTCATCAAGGTCAAGCTTTCTGAATACATTGGGAAAAAATATGTTATTTTCTATCCTTTGGACTTCACTTTATTCTGCCCCACAGAAATCACTGCTTTCAGTAATAGATATTCTGAGTTTGGGAAATTGAACACAGAAATTCTTGGTGTTTCTATTGACAGTGTATTCTCCCACCTTGCTTGGGTTCTATCTGATGTTATGAAGGTTATTTCAAAGGCATACATTGTTTTGATTGCAGATCGTGGAAACTATGCTATTTTCTACAGACATGATAGTTTGTTTGATTTTCCCAAGGCTGAAAAACAAAAAGATAACGTTTGTATCTAGGAAACATAAAGTTGTGGCTAGATCTCTGGAAAATGGTTCCTCTATGAAATATGAAAGAAGTAAATTTTTTTGGTTTTCCCTCTTAGCCTCTGAAAATCAAGTTGGAGATAATGTTCTTCTACAAATTTCAAAATATTATCTAAGAATCAAAGATTGAAATGTACTTGTCTCATATGTTAAGAAATATCTTGTAAAGAAGCTCGAGCTTAAGAACGAATCTGAGTTTGAAATAACTTGTTATGGGCAACTTATTGTTCCAAGATTATCCATGTACAATTTTGTGGAGTTCTAGATACAGTATGATGCTTTATCAGATTGGTTGTCCTCTATACAGGAAGTGGATTTTGAAAGGGTTGTTACTAAATTCAGTTCAGGTGGTGGTAACCCTAGTTCAGAGGAGTTGTTATCATATCATGAAGGTTTACATCACTCTTCATATTCCAAGAACTTCATCAAGTATTTTGATGTATTGACTTGCAAAGAAGAGCTACACAGCACAGTAGACACAAGTAAAATGTTTGGAAGTTCATTCATACAGACATTAAGTGGATACCCTGTTTTTGCAGATTTGATAAATTTCAAATGAAGGTACAGGTTATGAAAGTTTTCCAGGCTTCTTTTATCAGTTTTTACAGTGGAAAACAAGTGCCAGCATATCAATTCGATGAGAATTTCTAGGAAGAAAGTCACAGGTGGTAAAAGGTTTTAGTCATAGGATTGTTTCTAGGACATGTGGCAGACAGTCAAAGAGATGGAAATCAATTTCCAATTCTATGTGGTAGCCTACAAAAGAAGATTTCAGCTACACAAATGAATATGCACTCCAAAATTGAAGGACTCAATATTTTCTTTCGCATTTTGTTGATACTATGTTTATGATTTGGAATCAAAATCTTCATTAATTTCTATTTCTAGTCAAAGGAAACAGGGTCCCAAATTTAAAGGCATAATTGAATTTACCTTAATTGTCATAATACAGAATTTACCTTAACTATAATTGAATTTTAGGAACAGGGAGTGGATAGTGAATATGGGAAGATGAGGGGAATTGTAATGTGGGAAAAAGTGAAATAATGGTAGGGAAAAAAAAATGAATATTGTTCGTAAAATCAATTAAGTAATCCATAAAACAGTTATGTATTTAATACAAACGATCCAACACTAATTAAACAATTATTGTGTGTTAAAACTTGTTCACTGTTCCACATCCAATTTGTTTAAAAAAAATCAATTAACACAGTGTACAATCATACTCAGAAACATCATGCCTTTCATCCATCTTTAAAAGAATTATGTTTATTTTCATTTCCTTCCCTTTTATATTTAAAAAAAAATCCAAAGAACACATAGTCATATTGCTTCAACTTTGTTCAGCATATAAAAATATCAACCACTGCCCATAATTTGTAATTTTTCAAATCAAACATAGACACGGGTCTTTCCTGAGTTGAATAGACTCTTTTAAAATATGCCTGATTCCATTTCTTTGACAATATTAAACCATGTGCTTCACCTCTGATGGTGCAATAAAATAAAATGATCCACAATGTCTACATAAATCATACACAGTAGACAACCAAGTCACAGTTATCAACTCTTCAACTTGCAATAATCCCGATCAGAACAAATTAAACACACAAAAAACACTGACTTCAATTTATACCACGTTGTAGGAACACACAGACCAACGCATAATGCAAAGAGGCATCTTTGTGACTGTACATATCCTATTACTCCCAGTCAATCCATTTATAACAATGTTGAGTTATTGATTCAATTGTCACAACAAAAGGAGCTAGCGACTGTATGCCCATTATCATTTCCAATTACAACTCTCCAATCATCCCGATCAAAACAAAGATGATCCAACAATCAAAGCCATTGTCAATACTACTCAACCAATTTATGACAGTCAACAAGATACTTGATAGAGTGTGACTGGTTGAGTTTGTCAAAATCGGGCTTTGTAACCAATGAACATAAGAAATAATCAAGGGTCCGCTCAGTCACCAAACACAGGGAGACTGGAGGTCGACCATATTGACAGTAGGTGAAACCCTCAAGACAAGAACGGTGGAACCACAAGCCTCATAACCCTTAGATTTGTAAAATAGAATGATAGTTCAACACCAGATAGGGTAGGATATGATGCAGAGGAGCAGAGATTTCTCACTGGCCAGTAACCAACACCAAGAATGCACAGAGGCATAACCCTAACATTTTTCCCCAATAGCCAAATAATGTTGATAGAAATACAGATCCCAGGTACTACCAACAACCCTAAAGCATGCTTCTTGGCATAATAGTCACCCCATAACCAATTGTGTGGATGCCAATAACGCAAAATAAGCCCACGACCAAGTGAAAAAGATATGCAATGACCAAAAGGTGGTTCAAAAAATACACAGCAACCCCATAGCACCAAATACAACTGGGTTTGGTTACCACTAAAAGTGAGGAGGTGGCCAGTAAGGATAAACAGAGTGAAACCCTCCAACAGAATACCCATAAAGACAATAGAGAGCTATTCCAATTTCCACCACACAAGACAGCCAATGAAATCACAATTTCAACCATCGATTTTTCCATTTGCAACGAATAACACACACAATCATCCCAGAGAAAACACCACGCGTTTACACAATTTCCAATCTCAAGAAAACACAAACCAACACATTACCAAGCTAATGTTCATTTCATACACAGAGTGAATTCATGGATGGGAGAAAAGAACCATACATGTAACCAATGTCTTTGAAAATGTGAGTTGGTTGAGCAGTTCCTTCCACGCCTGAATCTTGGAGCTTAACCACAGAAAAACCAAAATGAACAATAACCATGCTAGGGTGATGACTCAGTGGGATAAGTATGGAGTGACGTGCATTTACTGCATGTCGCTTCCATCCTCTATTTCATTCAATTTTGTAGTACACGACAGCCATCCAAACCATTAATCCATGCATCAAAACTTGAACATATTTCTAGCCAAATGTGCCACTCAATCCATATTAACTATACTATATATCAAATGCACCCAATCTAACTCGATATAAATTGTATAGCCACTAACATTAATTCCTTTTAATTTCATTTGCACATAGTATAGTATAGCATCGTATAGTATAGTTACCTCTTCTTGGATTTTTTTCACAAGTCTCTTTCCATTGCTCTTGTTTCTTGTTGTTACTAACATGTGTTTTGTGCAGGTGTAATAGGTAATAAATCATGGAAACACTATCAAATGTAACAACAATAAATATATGTCACTTCATAGATGGAATTTAGAGATTAGAATCACGAAATCATTACATAAAATGCAGTATCCATCTGCCATATGTCACAAACAAAATCAATATTTCATCATCAATCATGTAGAACCCTATAAGAAACATCGAAACAACAACATAAAATGTGTTATAAGACTATCTCTAATCCTCCAATCTACAAGGGGGTCCCACCTACTAGTATTATATATCATTAGCATAGTTTAAATAATAGGCTTTAGCAATACTTTGCAGGCGAAATCCTCGTTGCGATTTTTAATCGTCAACAAACTAGCGACTCCATAGGGAAATATGTTTCTAATAGATTAAGAACTCAAAACATATGGTTTCGCAGACCAAGAACAGCGGATCAAGAAGGTATAACCATAATGATTATGCAACAAGGGGAAGTGAGCGGATTTAATGGAAAAATGACCGGTAATTTGGGAATAACTCATGAAAAATGTTAAGTATGAGGGGGTTTATCCCTGTATGCATAATCATTCAACCATAATTTTCTCTTTAATTCAAGGAGAAAAAATTATGGACTTTCTCTTTTAACTCTCAAATGGATGAAGAAATGGAAAGCAAAAGCGGGAAATAACCAATTTCTTTATAAGACAACAATGAAAGAAGATAACAAATTCAATTATGCTTTCAGGGCAAAGATCGTAACAATTGTGTAAACTTGATTGTTATTGACTAACAATACTTTGCAGGAGTGTCATTGTGGCAGAACTGATCCAACATCTTATTCTTGACCAAAATCAAACTAAAGAGATGAAAAGCAATAAAATTCATGACAAAAATGGGACTACAAAATTTAAAATAGCAGAAAAATGACATAATTGCAAAAGCAGCAGGAAAACTATTAAATAAAATAAGAAATGAAAGCAGTAGTGCAAATGAAAACAGAACTGGACTACTAATATACAGGGAAACCAAATAGTGTTGAAACTTTCAATTTTGTTCCACGTAGCGTTTTAAGGAGAATCATTGGTGTTGTAGGAAAACAATCGCTCTTGTAAATATTTTAAAATGTAAGAGTTTGTACCTAGAACAAAACCGATCTTGAAAGGATCCAGCCATAATTTTTGAAACTTCGAGACAATTGGTATTCCCTTAGAGTACAGGATTAGATCATCAAGATAGATATGAATAATAATGTTGATCAAATCGTCATAAGTTACTTGCATAGGCCTTTTCAAAGTGGCATGTGCATCAGATAAGCCAGAAGGCATACGTTCATAAGTCAAGGTGCTCCAATGAGTAATAACGATGGTTTTATGTTTATCTTCCCTTTTTACCTTGATTTGATTGTAACTGGAAAAACCGTCAAGTAAGGACATCATCTGTGACCCTGCAACTCGCTGCAAAATCATTTCCATGTTATGGAGAGGGAAGTGATATTTTATACTAGCCTGATTTATTGCATGAAAATCAACGCATAATCTGATCTAACTGGTTGTTTTCTAAATAGGAACCAAATTGGAAACCCATTCATAATATTTGACTAGAAATATGATTCCATCCTTCAAGAGTTTTTCTAACTCCTTTCGATTAGTTGCTTCCAGTGCAGGGTTGATAGGTCTTTGTTTTTGCCTAACTAGTTTTATGCCTTCCTTGATGGGAATGGCATGTTGTATAAGAGCTGGATAAAAACCATGAATATCCTCATAAAACCAATAAAAAACATCTTGAAATTCACCAAGGAGCTTGGCAAACTTCATTTTCTCTTCATCATAACATTGGGCACCTATTTTAACATTCTTTGGAGACTCGGGTGTCCCAATGTTCAGGGTGATGGTTTCACCCACCTTCCTTTTCGACTCCTCTTATTTTTGTTTCTCTTTATTGCCTACATAACTCGATGAAAATGAACTCTCTAGAGGAGTCAAGCCTTTAGGAATCTTGTTATTTTCTATGGATATAATTTCCTTTGGATTATAAGGTTCATTTTGAATGAAAGCACAGATGTTGTCATCACTAGGGAAGACCTGCCAAGATTCTATATTATCAGGGATATGCAGACGATATAGAGATTGAAAAGTACAATCAGGTCTTTGTGGCAGAATTTTTCGATTAGGAGAGGCTGCAAAAACAACTAAATGATCATCCATTCAGTTCAATTCCCTCTTAACATGAGTAATGTTGAAAGCTAATAGGTTTGAGATAAGTGCCCAAACAGTTTGGGTGTATCGTTTCATCAACTTGTTGCTAGGAGAGTATATCTTACATACAAGGTTCACAACAAGCTCGGAATCTCCAAAAATTGTAAGGTGACCACAACCGAGGTTATAGGCATTTTCAATGCCTAATAATAAAGCTTCAAATTCAGTGACATTGTTTGTGCAAGAAAACTCCAACCTATAAGAAAAGTTATGAGTTTTCCCCACAGGAGAGTACAGGATTATGCCAGCTCCATTACCATCACTAGAGCACGAACCATGTGCCACATGCCATCATCTAAATCAATTTGTTCCAACAGAATGTTACCCTCCTCGGAAAATATGGAATACACCCCTAGGTCCTCTTTGATATAGTTCACATTAGGTTGTGGGACACTCTCAATGTAAGGTGAAATTCTTCCCTCTCTAAGGACTATAATGTTTTTACCATTCTGAGGAATGGATAAGTGTGTCTCGTCGAGTGAGAGGTATTCACCTGTCAAATATTTACAATCTCTTCCTAAGATGATTAAATAATTTCTTACTAGCATATCAATTACTTGAATACTAAGGGTTGTCCTTATTTCAAGGTGTGCGCACAAAATTAAGGTCACATATTTAATATCACCTATGGTCGTTTGTTGTAGACTATTATAAGAGAGCATGCTTCTGGCATTCTCATTTATACAAGCCAAGCCTAGCTCTTCCATAATAATATTCGGCATTACACTTGGGCCCGAACTGCCATCAATGAGGCAATAATGGGAAATCGTATCCATAATTTTTACAGAAATATAAAAAGGGGGATTTTTTACAGGTATCTAAAGTTATGTACACCTACTTTATTTACAAATAAATCCTCTTCATTTACCTTTTCAGAGAGGTTGTCTACAATGGGATATTTTCCTTCCATGAATTGTTTTAGATGCCTCTGTTATTCAGGGATGGAAACCATGTCCAGAAGGGTGGCATTTGCATTGATGTTGGCCAACTGATTCACAATATTGTATTTGGAAGAGGGAATAGGGGAGGTAATTCCTTGACTATCAGGAACCTTAGGATCCTGAACAGTAGCAGCTGGTGAGGATGAGCTCAGGCTAGAAGAATTGCGGGGAGGATCATATTTTCCTTTGGGAGCGTAGGATTTATTCCTAGTATTGACGATCATCACATCTTCTGGCTTTACAAAATCTAGGACATTGTTGATGGGCATTTATGACACACCATCAATGGAAAGGGAATATCTGGTCTGGGGTTGTCTGTTTAACCCAAGCCGTTTGTTATAATCTATCCTAACGGGTTTTATGGCTCTGTTAGCCAACTAAGATCCTAAAACAACTAAAATATGTGGACTAACTAAATATAGAACTCTAACAATCAAAACTTTTATTACAAATGCTTAACTAACGGTGTTTATGTACAATAGTTATATACAACTTACAAGGTTTAAGCAAAGCCTGGTGAAAATAATTGTTTTAAGATAATGGATCTAAACAAGATTAAATATAAACAAAATTATTATATTACTCTAAATACAAAACTAATACAGAATGAATGAATAAGTTTGTAAATGATATAATGAAAATAGACAAAGCAAATTAATGTTTAAATGATGCAATCACTATCCATTCACAAATCAACAAATTAAATAAACAATAAGCTAACTAACCTCTCACTGATCAGCAGTACTAAGCTAAATTCATCTCTCTGTATTTGTATGAGCTCCTCTTAACATGTGTCAAGTGTAAACCTATGAAAAAAACAAGCATAATACTTCCTGAAGAAATTCAAGGAAGTGTTTCATATTCTGGAGCGAGTTTATGAAGACAGAAAGACAAATAATTATATATCATGTGACCTTGAAATGTCCAATAACTGAAAATGAAAGAAATTCCAATTCTCAGGAATGGTGTTACCAGCTATCTAGCATCAGATGTAAACTCAAAATACTTGAATAGATAATTTGTCACACATATAAACTAAACCAAAAGATAATGAACAACATAAAGAAAAACATGATATAAAATATTATGTGCAGAACTGACTAAAGTTAATTTGACAGAGATAACATTTCACATCAAGAAATTACATGAGAAGACAATGGAAAAACATTGCACAATCTACACAGGATGAAAGCCAAAGAGTAAATTGCTTTCTCATATAGTTTCAATAAAATATGTTCATCAAAAGGTCCAAAATGAATTTTTTGGGATAATAGACTCTTAAAGATTGAAAAAATTAATACATAAATGATAGCAATTAACCATGTATTGATAAAACAGACTAAATCTAATTTAAACCAATGCATAATCAATTACTCAAAGAATATGAAGATATTATAATGAAAACAAAACCATTTTACTCACAGGGCAAAAACCATTAAGCAACCTGGAATTCCATATTCTTCTTCGAAAATATTGGTCCATTCTCTCAAAGATTCCAACCACCCATTACTCCATTTGCAAAGAAACAAGTTTACAAAAGAAATAATATACAAAAAAGAAAGAACAAAAATCCTCATCTGAATTTCTTGGGATCCAATGGGCTCTGAACTTTCTCATATTTATGCAATGAATGAACAATTTGGGTGTCACTAATAATTTATGCCACCTGAAATTTGCCTCGTAAAGAAACAACGATATCTCTCAAATCATGCATTTGTTTGGGAAAAATCTCGCGAGTAAGCTAAATGGGTCCATTCTAGATATGTGTTTTCAATCGTTTCTTCAGATTCCTCACCGTTTGGATGCAATCAGTCCCATAAAATCATCTATTTGTTCTTGAACGCATTTCCAAATCTTATTTGTTGTTGCTCATAAATTATTTGCAGCAATCCAATATTATTTTTTATCAATTTTCTTGAACGTATTTAGATAATAAAATCAAGCCATGATCAGATCTGTACCAAATAATTGATAATAAAAACCTGTGAAACAAAAAGAAACCAAATTAATAACCTAAAAATTGTGAATAAAACAAAATCTAGAACAATAAAATTAAAATGAATTTAAACTAACTATAAGTTCTAAACAAATATTGTTTATATTTTCCTTTCAAATATGATCTTAAAATTCTAGAAGCTTCAAGTTGATGGAGAGGAGAAAAACATTAATTTTGGGTTTTCACAAAATTAAACAAATGATAGATAATTCTTTTGTTTTATTATTTTATTTTTATTTTGAAATGAGATGCAAACTAACAAAATAATTTAATTAATTAAACCTACCAAATGATTTTTTGAAAATGATGTTAATGAGCAAAAGACGAAAACATAATCATAATTTAAACGAAAGTAAACAATTGATAAAAATTAAGGTTTTGTTTAAATTAAGATTTCTATGTTTGTCTCTCCCTCATTCAAATTTGATCAAATGTGAACAAATGTCATAGAAAAGATGTGTCGTAGTAAAAACTCCCAAATTATGAAGCTCGTCCATCAACATCAAAACTCTATAGAAAGCAAAATGAAATGGCATTTAAATTTCATGAAATTCAAACCAAACAAAAGAAAAGAATATAAACTCAAACCAACTTCGAAACAAAGAAAACCAATACCAATCTAATCAAGTCAAAGGGAAACAAACGAAGAATCCAAGTAAAATTTCGAGGGACCCTAGATTTTGATTAAAGAAAAAGAAGGGGGTTGTTGGGGCCCAACAGATAATGATGGTAGTTTCTGGTATTTTACCAAATATCTTATCTCTGGCATTCTTCCTTACCTCACATGTGGTTTACTCGTGGTGTTCCTCACAAAAGTTACACCAACTTCGAGGCATGATAGCTTTAGGATGAAAATTGTTTTCAATTGGACTTCTAAAGGGGGGTGCGGAAGAGGATGAAGCTCTAGGGGTGAGAGGGGAGACATTTCCATTTCTCTCATACTCTATCATGCTATTATTCATATCTTGTACTAGTTGTAAGACGGTGGACATATATGTTTGTTTAACTTATTCTCCCTAAGGAAGACATGTTCTTTCAAGTTGTTCTTCATACTTCAAACATGTATGCACAACGAAACTGAGGTTATCAATGGATTTTTCTTCGAGCCTATGATGATAGGGGGAAGGTAATTCATTGTAATAATGCATGAAAGCGGCTTGGTTCTGATGTCAAATGAGTTCAGAGATTTGATTGTATAACTTAGTGAAACACAAGTTCAAGGACTTGATGGTCTGACGCAGCCGCACCCGCAGGCACGTCCGCTCACAGGATCTTCTTCTTCTCACGGCCTGAAGAACTGAAAACGTTCCTCTATTTCCCTATCTATTCCTGAATAATGTTACAATGCACAATGAGGGTGTCTATATCTGTTCTCCCTCCTTCTTTCTAAAACAGTCTAATATAGAATTAAAATCCTATCTACCTGCATTAACTATATTAAATGTCGGTTATCTACTAAAGGACAAGAGATATCTGCTTAAGGTCCATTTACAATATACAAAGTGCACTTCATTAAATTTTCACATTAATGTTCGCGCAACAATTCCAAAGTGTTTTCAAAATTTGTGCTGGCTTGTCCAGCCGTCCTCCGCTTCCGCGCTGGCTCGCTTGTCGTGTCGGCGATGCTCCTGCATCATACTCCTTGGCTTGAAAACTTTCATGGGATCCTGTCCATGAGCTCCTACACAGTTTTTCCATGCTTCTGTATTTCTACTTCAATCTCCCAGCTGACATATTCAACTGGGTGGTTCTTCCATTTGACCAGATACTCGAAGTATTGCTTCCACCTGGTCTTCTTGCTCATCCTCTTGTCCAGTATGCACTCCATCTGTGGCTTCTCTGCAACTGGCATCTGTTCCATCCGCTGGATCACTGGCTGCTCAGTTCCAGTCTCTACTTCTCCAGCACTGTCTAGGTATAAATCTGTGACATTGAATATCGAAGATATTCCGATCCCATCCGGTAACTCGATCTCATAAGCATTCTCCTCGAATTTTCTCAAGACCCTACATGGTCCGATTTTCTTCATCTTTAACTTATTGTATGTTCCTCTCGGGAACCTTTCCTTTCTCAAATGTGCCAGAACCAGATCACCAACCTCAAACTGAAGTTGTCTTCTGTGTTGATCTACTCTGCACTTATATTCGCGATTTGAATCTAGCAGTCGCTGCTTCACCTGGCCATGAAGTTCCTTCATCGCTTCTGCGAATTCTTTGGCACTTGCACTCCTAGTCGCAGTCCGTTTCGAATCTCTCAACTCAAAAAATCCTTTCGGCTGTATGCCATACACAATCTGAAATGGACTTTGCCCTGTGCTCCGATTCACTGAGTCATTGTATGCAAACTATGCCTAGGGTAATATGTGGTCCCAACTGTTGTGGTGCTCTGTCACCAAGCTTCTCATCAAGTCTCCCAGACTTCTGTTCACCACTTCTGTTTGTCCATCCATTTGAGGATGATAAGCTGAACTAAACATCAAATTAGTCCTCAACTTCTTCCATAGGGTCCTCCAAAAATGCCCTATGAACTTTGTATCTCTGTCCGAAACTATGCTTTTTGGTAAGCCATGAATTCGAATGATTTCTTTGAAGAATAGGTTCGCGATGTGAGTCACATCGCTGGTCTTCTGGCATGGAATAAAATGTGCCATATTCGAAAACCTATCCACTACCACAAAGACTGAATCAAATCCTCTTTGCGTCCTTGGCAATCCCAATACGAAATCCATGCTTATCGCATCCCATGGCCTTTCTGGTATGGGCAACAGTTGATAGAATCTACATTCTTCTTTCTTCCCTTTGAATGCTGGAAAAATCTGCATCTGTCCACAAACCGCTTGACCTATGACCGAATCCCTGGCCAAAAGTATGACTTGCTCAGCTTCGCAAATGTCTTATCATGACCGAAGTGTCCAACCAATCCTCCATTGTGTTTCTCCTTTAACAGATTCTCCCTCATGGAGCAATTCAGAATGCACAATTTATTGCCTCTGAACAATAACCCTTCTTGGATCATATAGTTTGTCTAAGGGCTTCTGTCCCTGAGAACTAGGTTCTCAGCTGCTTCATACGCTTCTTTAAAGTCTGGATCATCTGCATACATGTCCCTGAGATCATCAAAGCCTAACATCCTAACTTTGAACTCCTGCATTAGCAAACACTTGCTACTCAAAG